>JAQFYM010000104.1:0-124743 GCA_034694785.1 Agrenia bidenticulata
ACTCCACATAAAAATACCTTTCCATCGACATATGACACAAGGCAATCCCTCGTTGCCCACTGGGTGTTGCCCCTCTTCAGTGCACTACAAGATATATGAAAAATGAATATTTTAGGTGTCCGGTCTGATCTTTGGGTTTCCTCCCTTGTAAGAGCGACGGTATTTGCAACAAGCTATTTTAATGAATACAATTTTGGAACATAAATTTTAACTCATTAGGCTATTCAAGTTGCTCAAGAAATGGGGATAAAAGACATTATAGGAATAGATGGGAGACAATTGGCTGCCGAAGAATATGATCCTAACAGTTCTTCACAGGCTTCAGGAAAATACAGCGACTAACGAAAAAAAAACTGAAGCACGTGAAGCGTTTGTATTTATTTTGGATGCTCAATGACCAGATATTGAAAACGTTGATAAAGGTTCGAACTCATCAAATAATGTGCCGTTTCTCTTATGTGGATTAAATAATTTTTCGAGAGTATTATAAGCAAGGCTATAATATAGCATATTGGTTGTAGCCTGTTTGATCCACAATAATCCACATTCATCTCTCAGTCATCTTCGATGTAAAAAAATTTATCATTACATCAATATGTGCCAGAACTATGACGTTTGGTTTGAGGTATGCAATTCATGGAATTATCGAACGAATTCTAATACGAATTAATGATTTAAAGGGTAGAGATGGATGAACAAATACACTCGAGAATTAAATTGATACAGAGAATTGTTTAACATAAGCTAAACCATTCCAAAGATAACAATGCATAAAAGCATATCAGTTGCCCCCACGGGCCACACAATTGACTAATTCAACCCATCTTCGAACTTGACCTTACGTTTCCGACAAAGACCAACTGTACCAAATTTAAAGACTCTATGTCAAATCTGTCGAGAGTTATCGCGTCTACTGACAGACGGACAGACAGACAACGGTGATGCTATAAGCCCTAACGAACGGGCTAAAAAGGACTTGTCCATGGTACATATATAGAGACAATTGTAGCCCAACATGATAATAATACATAAGTATTGAACCTACATAGCCCCATAGGGTCTTTTCCCCCAGCCTTTGATTCTTATTTGGAGCAATGTTATTGCAATTCCTTTTGGGCTTGTAGAGAGAATCTGGTATGTGCAATGCTGTTGCAAGGCAAGGGAGAAAGTCAAGTGTAACAAGGAATCTCTGAGCTGAAAGGGAGCCAAATAGCCAAAGGAAACTAGAAACTCTACCAAAGACCATTTTTCTAATTAACCATTAGCATTGTATTATTATTATAGTATTAAATTGTGGGCTATGCTCAAGTACAAGTCCAGGAACGAGATGAGATAAGAGCTGGAGATTTGTGAGGTGTCAATGTCAAGTAATATAATCGCCCTTGAGAATCTTGGAAGGCTTGGAAGTTGACCCTAGGTGGATCCATTGCTCGCAATCTTTTTTCAAAGGTAATTAAAAAAGAACAACCATCGACACATTTTTCTTGAAAGAGTCGAGGAAAGCCTTGGGATGATAAAGAATGGAGATTAGTATTTTGGAGAGGAGGAAGAGACAGTGAACTGAGTGAACTCTTGTTTTCTGTCTTTCTGTATCATCGTCCTTTGGTAATGTGTAGTAAATGGTAAGTTGTACACTTGTAATAAAAGTGGTGGTGGTATCTTATATCGTAATGCTAGCCCTGATCATCTCATCTCATCATCAACCTCCAACTCCAACTTCCTAGAACTTAAACTTCACATGAGATGAAGTTGTAACTTAAAAAAAACTACATCGTCCTCCTCCAATGACGAAGTTGGTGAGGATCTCTGAATCCCAAGTTATTTATAATCGTCTTGAGCTTGACTCTTAATAAACTATACTCAACTATAAGTACGTTTAAGAGAAGCTGCAGCCTCATCAAAGACTTGCGACTTGTTTTAAAATAGTTAATCAAACTCAAGACTCAAGAAGAGATGGTAAGAGGAATAGAATAAAAGTTACGAGACGACCCGAGGTGCAAGGCAGGTGATTTATTATTCAAGACGTCTGGGTGACAGGGTTAAGGTGTAACGGTTAGAGTTGAGGTCGAGGGGGGTTGGGATAAGTTGGTATAATGTGTGTATATATTTTGGTGCGTGAGGCAGTTTTGTGTAGAAGAGCTTGTTGTGGGTCGGAGATGGAGGAGGTAATTGAGTTGTTAATTGGTGATTAAAGAGGTAGACTGAAAGTTGTCTAAATCTAATGTTACGAGGCCAAGGTTGTGCGTACTTGAAAGAACGGCAGTTAAGAGTTAAGGGAGAGACGAGTTGGCCTCGATGTTTCATTAACTGTACTGTAGAATTTAGTTGCAGTTGTGTGTGTCCCAGAGTCAGCTGATAGGGCTCTATATTATCACATTCTGTGTGAGGGTTGTTTTGTGTATTGTGTTTTGCCATTTTATTAGCCCCAGCGGGTCATAACCTATTTACCATTGTTCACCTCTTTATCTTTTAAATGTGGTAAAGTTATAGTTTTTTCTGTATTTTGAAAATTTGATTGAAATCAAGGTGGTTGATAGGTATTATTATTTTTTTTTCAGCAATTGTTTTGAAGCAATTTAGATAATTTGTGAAACTTTTCTAATACCTTGCATTGAACGACTGATTCAAAATTCTTTTATTTTTGTCGATTAATACGCAGTAATAGTGCACGTGGTCTCTGTCGTCTCTTTGAGGAAAATGTCACCATAGGGACTGCAAAGTGTGACAATGACATGGGATATGTCTATCATCAAAAAGGAGCGTACATAAATATAATATTCTCGCCTAGCAAGCTTTTTTGTTCGGTCCACCACCCTCATCTCATCCATTGTCAGACAGGGCAACAATCGGTAAATATTTTATCAATAGAATAGGTGCAGGGATTTTCTTGAGAGTGTGACCTGATAGAAGGGAGGTTCATTTTAGAAATCAGAAATCAGAATGTCGAGGTTGAAATAAGGGACCAGGTGACGAGTCCGACAAAGAATAAAATCTTGCATTTCTAGATTGTAATAGGCTGAAGTAACTAACAAATGATACAACAATCATAAAAATTAATTGAAACTAATGGTTTTGGTTTTATTTTGTCCTTTGCAGATTTAGAAACTTAGGTGGCGAAAAACTGATTAAAAAACTGGGTGCTTGGTAGATCTTCGAAATTCGAATTCTATTTTGTCGAAAATAGAATCAGTTTCTGCCACACTAAATAAGTTGGAAAAAGCTTTTTTTGAGTCGCTGTCTGCGGTTGAGAATAAGTCAAGTTTCGGTCAGGCAGATTAAGCAGATAGAATGAGCGGAGGGGGTCATTCAAGCGGAAACTCCAGTGCCGTGAGGGCACTTGCTATGGAATACAAAGGAATTCAGGAAGAGCCTGTAGAA
This sequence comes from Agrenia bidenticulata, assembly GCA_034694785.1. Taxonomy (NCBI): domain Eukaryota; kingdom Metazoa; phylum Arthropoda; class Collembola; order Entomobryomorpha; family Isotomidae; genus Agrenia; species Agrenia bidenticulata. The sequence continues at coordinate 3,379 of JAQFYM010000104.1, forward strand.
GGGTTCCGTGTTCGACTTCTTAATGATGACAATTTGTTCGACTGGGAGGTGGCGATTTTCGGTCCCCCAGAAACACTTTACCAAGGAGGATATTTCAAAGTATGGAATTTTTCAAGGCTTTCAGTTACTAATGTGTATAAACGCAGTCTTTAAAGTTTCTTATTCTTTCAGGCTCATATACGTTTCCCACCCGATTACCCATATTCGCCCCCAACCGTTCGATTTCAGTCAAAGGTTTGGCATCCTAATGTATATGAGGTAAGTTCTTTGAGAGTACAAATATTCTGCTACATACATTCTGAAATCGAGAGTTTTAAAAATTAATTGTTATTGGGATGCTCGTAGAATGGGGATTTATGTGTGTCGATACTTCATCCACCCGTGGACGATCCTCAGAGTGGTGAGCTACCTTGTGAGCGTTGGAATCCTACTCAAAATGTGAGAACTATTCTCCTCTCTGTGGTCTCTTTGTTAAACGAACCAAACACCTCAAGTCCTGCCAACGTGGATGCCTCTGTCATGTACCGAAGGTGGAAGGAATCGAAAGGAAAAGACAAGGAATATGAGAACATCATTAAGTATGTTTTTGTATAGTTAAATTAACATTAAATTGTGACCAAGAAAAGCACAGTCATCACTTGGCCCTGTACAACTAGCCCTTAAGGCAATACTATCTCATCATTCCTAACATTGCAGGAAACAAGTCGCTCAGTCCAAAGCAGAGGCGGAAAAAGATGGAGTAATCGTCCCTATTACTTTAGAAGACTACATTGTGAAAACGAAGCCACCGGAGAATAATCTGGAACTTACAGATTTCTACGACGATGATTACGACTTGGACAATGATGACGATGATGGGGACGATGAAGATGAAAACACTCCGGGTAATTATGACGATGACTCCGGAAACGGGGACGAGTCCTAATGGTTCTCAATTCTAGTTCCCACAATCAACACCCTACAACCAAAATATTCAATTCCACGATCCATCAATTTAGTGAATCCAGTTAATCATGACGTTGATCGTGGTTAAGAGACATGCCTACCAGCCAACTAAATATCTACTACTAAATACAAATCCAAAGTTCTACTATCAGCAACCTTATCAATCAGAAACAGCTCACCCAACACCCAAGAAGTCATTTTGTAATACCAAAGAAGATCTGACTATCTAATCCAATGATGTACTCATTCTTCTTGAAACTTTTAGGCTGACTAAATTCTCAATTCCTTCTAAAAAACACAAACATCTCGTAGTGAGATGTTTGGTATAGATTTAAAAAGATTAAAATTCATTTAACTCATTATGATACCATAAGTTCAGTAGCTTTAATTTTGTCCTGGATTTCCAATCGTAAATTTAAACATCAAGCCTAAAGAGTAAAGAGATATCAAAATGCGTCAGAAAATGTAATTGTTAAATGTAATAACCTGTTGGTGTTAGTACGGGTAATCAAATCTGTAAATTATTCAATCTGGAGCAACTAGTGTAGATTTCATGTTGTTTGGTAATCAAAAAGAAGGTAAATGACAGTGAGCACTTGCTCGGCAGTCTAGAATTGAGTAAGCATTTCTGTGGAAGAAGGGTCACGGGACAAGCGTGTCTTTGTAGTACCAATTCCATATTGGGGATGATTTTAAATACAAGCTTAAGACTTCTTTGCTGATAAAAGTTGAAATTCGTATTTTATAATTTAAAAGCTTCGAACCCAAAAACTATATGGTCTCATATTGTTAGTAGTGTGGAAACCCTGTTTGACCTTCCCGTTGATTGTGGGCTAAGAATATCCTTGTCACTATGTGCTCGGTCGGTCGTGAATGAACAATATTATTGCTATCATTATTATCAGTATGGTATGTATTATACGTTTAGTCAGTCAGTTCTATGGGATTATTTACAAATCAAATGCTACTGGTAGAACTAATTTTTATTATCTCTTGGCGGTGCAAGGATGAGTTTATGTAAATATAATTAGTATGAGAGTAGTAGCAATGAGTGAATGATCAATCCGGAGTTTAACCTAAGTCTTAAATACGGCCGTATAAGTTTCAAAGTTTTCAAAGAAATTCCCGGCTAATAAAAGTAAGATCGGAAGGAAGCGCTCGAGAGTATTTTTACGATTGAATGGAATATTTGAAATCCGATTGCTAAAAAATAGTACCGTACTAAAACTATCTAATTATAATGCCTATATGCTGTTCTTTCGACTAGAACCAGCCAAATAAATAAGCAACTTCTAGCATCGAATGCCACATCAGATGCAATTAAAAGTGCATTTTCGGGAAAACTTCACCTCAACCTATCGGATGTCACCCAATGATGAAACGATGCAAGAAATCTTAATAAGTCTTAATAGTTGAGAATCAGTAGTGAAGCTTTACTAAAAATGGTGGATTGTATTTCTATAGCTAGTAATAAAATATTATTGTATCGTGCTCGTCTCGTTCGGTACAATCGGTATTCGGTACGTATAAACGTATGATTCTGTTACTCATGTCCTGTACCGTACTTCACTTCGTTTTTCCTTTGTTGATCCACGATTGTGGATGCGTTTGAAACATTTAAACTCTAGCGTATTTAAATTTTAAAAGCCTCCGTAGTTATACATCTGAATAATGCCCATACATAAGAGCCTAATAAGAATTACTGCAGTCTTATAATTTCTACATATAAATGCTGGGGTACTTAATACGTAAGTTACTTATCAAAATCAAAACGGTCTAGACATCAAAGCTTTGAAAAGTGTGGAATACTCTGGAATTTTGAGAAAGTTGCCCACGAGAGAGTGCATGCAACAATGAAAATGAATAAAGCAAAGGGACTTTTTGTAATGTAATGAAATTCAGCAATGTGTTTTTTTCTAGCATCAACTAGTCAACTAGGCTTTAGCTACGAAATTACGTTGCCGTTCGAAAATGTTGACACTATATCCTCAAGATTTGATAGCTCGGACTTTAAAGTCTCAAGACACCGAACAAGAACGAACTGTAATTCAGAGCATTGCATTGAGAGGTCTTATCGTAACATTTTAGTACAATTGACCAAAATATGATGGAGAATTGGTCAGCTAGGGTCGTCTGAAATCAATCAACATAGGAACAATAGTCGCATTGTGCTAACTTGAAGTCAGTGAGTAAAAGATTCAAATAATATAGCGGGTTGTATGCAAAATTTAATAATTCAAATAAAGTCACACCGTTTCTTGTAAGTTCCAAGTAATCTTAGATTCTCGCTCTTTCTCGTCTAAAATATAGTCAAATTGATCTTAAAATGTATTTTGCGTTGGAAAAGATACTGTAATAAAGACAAACCAATCATTCAATCATATCAGTATACCTTTAAAGTACAGAAAACGTTGTGCTAGCAATCTATCATTCTTCAATCTTAATCCAGCAGCAAAACTTTACGTAAGTTGTAAGTACTTAATATAAAATAAATTACAAGTTGTGACAAATTACACAAACCATAAACTTCAATCCTTCGAGAATTCAGTAATTCCAGTGGGATTATGAATCATAATTTATGAAAGCTATTTCGATGCGTAGCTTCTGATTGTGAGATTTTGAGTACTTAGTTCCATGTAACATGCTGACTAGATTAGATTAAACTCCACGATTACTGTTAGTTACATGTTGCTCGTGTTAGAAAAGTCATTAGCCCGAGTAAGATACTTGTAAAACGAATAGTAAAGGTGAAGTATAGTATAATCCATACATTTAGATTTAAGATTTGCTGTCAATTGTGAATTGAGAATGTAGCATTTGTTTGTGAATGGGCTGACAAATTTTCTGTGGCAGCCCAACCCCACGACGGTCACAGATTAAGTCCGCGACGGCAGGGGTCCCGAAAATTGACCCTGAAGGGTAAAGATCTGGTTTAAAGTCCAATTGGGTTATACTAAAGTTTTATCCTTTGACCCAATAGTTTTGAGTATCACCCAGCTTGAGTCTCGTATAGACATTAGAATATTTCGAATCATGAACATCGTCTGGAGTCTCTAGACGAGGTGTCCCGGTGTCCGGTGGATTATTTAAAAATTTCAATCAATTTTTTTTTTTTGTAAAATAATTAGAGAAATGGAAGCACCCAACCCTGATAATCATGAAGCAAGGCTTGAAAATATGCTGAAGCAAGCATTGGAGAAATTACAAGATCATGAAGAGCTGATTAAACTTCTTCAGACCCATGTGGACTTTCAAAACAATCGAATCAACCAGCAGGAGAGTAAAATACAAGACTTGACTAATAAGGTAATCAATTGTAATAAGGCCATCGGTATCTTTATAACTTATGAGGATTTTAATCTATAATGTTTTTGTCTATAATCTAAAATGTCATTTTTTTCTGTAACAACTTCAAACAGGTTGATGAGCTCTCCAAGCTGAGTACAAATCAAAAGCAGATTGAGGAGGAAAAAGAGGAAGATGATAATGGGATTTGGAAAGGTACAAAGAACTTGTCACTGGCTGACGCTGTCAAAGAAACTGCCGAGCAGACTTTGATGACCAATGCTGGTTTTGTTTTTGACTCCAAGTCTGGACTATATTGTAATTATTCAACAGGTTACTACTATGACCCTGTAAGTCCTTCTTAGTTTTCGAAATTCATACCGTGGATAGTTGATAAAGAAATATATGATAGTACACAACATGTTGTAACATTTTTATAAAGAACCAGTGTCTGTACTACAATGGCCATACAGGAGTTTACTACACGTACAATGCAGATAAACAAGAGTACGTGTTTCATTCCCAAGTTAAAATACCTTCGACAGAAAGTAATTGCGAAAGATCGAAGAAAAAGTCCGAAACAAACCTTTCTAAATCCGCCGATTCCAAAAAGACTAAAACTAAAGAAAAATGTCCCAAAAAAGACCAAGACGAGACTTCCAAAGCAATACCGAGAAAACTAGACAAAAGTGATAAGACACCAAATGCTAAGGCCTTAACTAATTCTATTGATCCTTTCGATGTGGAAGAAGGAGAACTGAGTGATTCATCAGAGGAATCTGACCAAGAAGATGAGATGAAGAATTCCGCTAGCGCGAGCGATATGGAATCTGAAGAATATCCTCCTTGCATTCGAGCAATAGTTCTGGAATCATCATCCGGCGATATCAAGAAAGGTTCTCTATTTCTTGTAACTTGTATGGGAGGAACGGTTGGGAGAGAAGGATTTCATCATGCCATAATGCTATCAGATCCTAAAGTTAATAAGGTATAATATAATTAATGGAAAACACGTAATAATGGAAGATTTATTATTTATTAGTTCAAAGTATTTATTCGTGGTTTCAGTCCCATGCAAAAATTCAATACATGTCAGACCCAAGTAACCCTGAAATCAAGACTGAAAAGTACTTTATTGCTGATGAAGGAAGTCGAACTGGAACGTTTTTGAATGGGAAACGCTTATCAGATGAGAAATTGGCTAGTGAATTCCATGAGATTCCTCATGGAAGCACTTTAAAGGTTGGTATTTACTATTTACAATGGATGTATGATTTTTAGTTCTCAGATTCCATGATAAGATTTATCCATAATAATAAATTAACTTATTTTTAAGATCGGTGGATTTTCTATCCTCATGCACATTCATCCGGGATCATTTACCTGTGGACACTGTGAACCTGGCCTTTTAATAGAACCAGACCAAGTCGACGGTTAGTTGATTTCATATAAATAGCAAGTGATTATACAGTTTAATTAATTTAGATTTAAATACTCGTTGTATGGGCTTCTATAATTCATTGGATATTTAGAGGGTTCACAAGCATCTACCATTGAAAAGGGGAAATCTAGAAATGCAATGATGAGGCAGATAAAGAGAAAGTATGGAATCAACGGACCTAAACAAATGCCTGAAACTTCTGAAAACTATACCGACAGGGCTCAAGAAAGACGAATAATAAAAGGATCAGACAATCCTTACGAGAAAACACAAGTAGCAACTCTTGACGAGTAAGTTTTAATTAAGAATCTGAATTACAATTTATTTATAAGATTTTTTTTTGTATTTTATGCTTTGATGCAAGGCTGTGTGTAAGCTGCCAGTAATTATTTGTTCCAAATCCTTCGAGTGGCATTTGTAATTTTTTCAGCTAAATTTAAATGAGTGCTTCAACCTTTATGACGCTAGTTCCAACTTGCATTTCTGGCTAAAGATTGGTCACCGGAAGTGAACTAGAAATCCAGTCTAGCCAGTTGCCGGTGCGGGAGACAGAAAGAGCTGAATATATGTAAATCAGCTCTTAAATACCGATGCTCATATTATGTGTCCAATTCCGTTGACAAATTAACCAGACCAGCAGACCATGTCTTGCAATTTTAGATTGTCGGATGGCCAAGTTTTAGCTACTACCGCAAGTATATGTTAAACAGCTGCATTCTTGTAAATTTTTTTGAAAGAGCTTTTCTGCTTTTTTTATGAAAATGCTGAATGCTCGGACTTGGCCTGCAGTTTAAGATGCTTTAACCATCCTGTGTGTTTCTACTCTAGATCTATTGGAAAATCTAACAAGGGATTCAAAATGTTATCTAAGATGGGGTGGAGTACTGGGACAAGTTTGGGACAGACTGGCGAGCAAGGGCTTCTAGAACCGGTGAGTAAACACCACGAATTTGCATTGCAGTTGTGTGGTCTTTTTATGTTGGTAGCTATTTTTATTCACACTCTCTATACTATGTGAGTTAAAATAAGAAATTTTTAAAATCTCATAAAGAAATATCTAAAGGGTTAAAAACAAGTATCTTGCAAATTGGCGAAATCTATCGTAAATATCTCTGGGCTCTATAAAATAATCAATCCTGTTAATCTTTTTAACGGCACTTGAAAGGCTTGAACTATATGCGTGTACTTTGCGAAGGGATATCGGTAAACAGTTTCTGAAAATCGATCACGGAGTTATGCATGCAGCATACCTTCCTCCCGGCATTGGTTATGGGTAGTTTTAGAAATCCAATCATTATTAAATAGAAATGAATTGATCTCCGAGTTCCAAACTTCTGTGGGTAAATGCTTCTTGTAGATTAGAAAACACAAAAGAGGGAAATTGAGAATCGTCAATATTCTAATGTATCAAATATCTAGACTCTATTGGAATGGGATAATTCGCTAATTTTATAGAATGTGTAAATCTCAATGATGATAAAATATTAAAGGCAAAAAGGGTTTATATGCGTGGGTCTGAAACACTTGTTGAAGATTGGTTTTCTAGGGGTTATTATTACATTAATTTGGGCCGGAAAGAAATAAATCCGACATATGGTGGAAACGAAAATATGAGATTTTCTGGAGGATGAGATAAGTAATGGTGCATATCGGATTCAATTTGTTCAAAGATTATTAATTGATCTGATATTTATTCAAGAGATAAGAGTAGTAATTAAAGCCTAGATAATAATAGGTTTACAAAAATTGTGTAGGTGGATTTGACCAGCCAGAATGGATTCCTGATAAATCATGAAACCACATTGTATTGTGGGCTGAATGAAACTGGTTGAACTGGGCGTCAAAGGCCCTTAGAATAGTTTTGTATTTGTCGTTTTAGTACACGTGAGTTCTCGAGGGCACTTGGTTAAGCAATTAATCAATATTATTATGACAGGCCTGTCATATGTTAGATGGACAGAGCCGCAGGGTTTAATTTACTGTCAACCGTCATTACTTGTTCCATTAGTTCCATTTATTTCTTCATACAGAAATATCTTCATCTCGTCTTTCTTGTAAAAATAAAGCATGCCATTCGAGTTGACCAGCTAGTATGACGGTAATTTTAGACTGTTTACTTACAAAGTTCATCGATCGTTTATACATTCGACTGGTTGGTATTCATTCGTACGTGAGATGTTCGTGTAAAGAAGATTCCTTGAGAGATCTTAAACGAATATATTCAATGCTTGCATATGCCTCTTTTTTGATGATGAAAGCAGTTTAGAATTTAAGACAGATAGTTTGTCCTTACGATCATTTATGCTGCCGTATAGCTTTTAGTTTTTAAATGATAGACACATGCAGCCATTCTGGAACTCTTTTGCTCATTGTACTGATTCGATCTGTATATTTCCTACAATTGATTTGCAGATAAATCTGGAGTTGAAGTCGGGTCGTGGTGGGCTGGGCTTGAGTTCTAGCTCTGGGGATGTTCTTAGAAATGGCTCACCAGGAATTGAAAAGTCTAAACATGCCACTTCTAAGCCAAAGCAAAGCCGCGTGGAGCAGCTAGCCATAACAATGAAGCGATTCAAAGAAGCTGAAGGGACAGGAGTGGATTTGGATGATAATGAAGCTTCGTCTTGACTTGTTCCAGACTCCACGAAGCTTAAAGAATAAAATTGAAAGTGTACTATTACTCGGTGGTCTGAAGAGCAGGTGAGTGAGCGAGTGACTTAATTCCCGTGTGCATCACTTATATCGTGTAATTCATACCTTCAAAACTCTGGACATTCCTAATGTACTATATTTTTATAACCAATTGTTGCCAAACTCGTTGCAATTATTATTTCGTGCATATGTGATGGTGGAATAACTATTCTTTACCGTCTCTTCTGGATAGTGCGTAAACACGGAATGGAGGGAATGTTCCACAGTCTAAGAAATGGTTAAGATTTTTAGATGTATAGTTGTGCAAGATTTATGGAATTTTTTCTTCATCTTTACGAACAATGCGAAGGCTTTTATTTGCCTCTGATCAATTTTTCTACATCATGTTTGAAAGAAGGATTTTGGCATTTTGGATTCATAGATTTATGTGGAAATTGAGATTGCTTACTTACTCTTTAAAAGAATATAACTGCTTTCGAGAGTCAGGATTCAGTAAATAGCACCTGGGGCAAGGACTCTCAGTCACAAGATGCGAAAAGAGTTGGGCAATTTTCAGCAAACCATCGGCTTGAGTTTTAAGGACAAATAGTTCAAGAATGTGGTTTGGTCCTATTGTGTGCTTTTGTGGTGGTGGGAGATTGTATATGTATATTATGAGACCGAAGTTCTTTTCACTCTTGCTCCAAGCCATTCACTTGATACATCCGTATTGTATTTGGAAGTGATGTGATGATGAGATGATGCACCTGCTTAAGTTATAATTTGATGGGATTTTTGTTTTCAAAAAAGTGTAGAGATGAGAGCACCAACTGGTCACTCACTTCCCTCATAATATATATTTTTTGTTGTCGCCATGAGAGAGAATGTTGAATCTTCTCTAGCCACATTCCTTCAACTTGGACGTAGTAGTAGATGAATCCATTGTATAACTACATTCCAATCTTCTCATTCTCACCACACCATGCTACTTTCCTAAAACACTAACTAAAGACCCATCCATCCCACAGCGATGATCATAAATCCGATCAAAAGGCAGACATAAGTGCAGAGATTTAGCCCACCATTTAAATATATTTTTACAAGAGCGAGCATTAATCTTTTGTGTTTGGCACTTTTCCTGAATTTACCTAATTCCCCTCTCAGTGTCTTTCCCTCTTGGGTGGAATTATTTACGTCGGGTGTGAAACAAAGGAATCCAGGGCTTATCAGTTCAAACGGTTATGGTTAACATGTCCAAATGATCATGCTTCTTTCTCTTATTCTTCTAACTGAAGATGAGTGTCTCTTGCCATGACAAAGATTTCTCATGGAAATCATCACGGAATATAGTCGATAATCGTATTGAACTTAATTATGGTAAGGTCATCTAATTTAGGACTCATGTTATTCATAGTATATTGTTATGAAGGTAATTAAGTTTACTCTCAAGTTTTGTGTCTCGTGTGGGGGTGACTTTGTGTGTCGTAAAAGTGAATGATCGGCCGAGCCATGGCTTATCGCTTGGAATGCACAACCCGTATTATTCTACGACGCAGTAGTGTGTAAGGAATAGTAAGGATATATAGTTAGAATGTGGTTAGTATTTGCATACATGAAACCAATTTTTGGATCTGATCACCGGCTCCGAGGGTTTGTGCATATAATAGATGTACACATGTATTCTGGTAGGGCTCATTCGGCCAGAGATGCATATGTTGTGGTGGGCATGGCTGAGGCAGTCGGAGTTATTTAAATTGGATTTGCTTGGTGTGCTATTATTATTGGATGGGCCGAGTGGATTTTTGGCTTGTTGATGATAATGGTTAAATAAGGATATTTAGTTAGTGGGTGCCATGGGTGGTTAAGTAAGAAGAGAGCCTTGCCTTGTTGTATGAGGAGAGGATTCCATGTGGGACTTGGAGACGGCCAATTACTTAGTATTACTACTATGTACATGATGATAGTATTGAGTAAAGATGAATGAGTGAATGTGCTAAGGTCAGCATTGTCAGCAATGAACTTGGGATGAAAAAATCACTGGAATGATTTAAGACGACAGGATTTGTGTCAAGTAGGCAGTCCCATTGTTTTAAATTATAAAAGCTATTACTAAGAACTTTCCCTCACGGTCACGGAACTAGTCACGGAAGTAAAAACAAAATTTAAATTTAAATTCACGAAATTGCATTTATTTTACTTTGCACTTAACGGTGGTATTTGAGGATTCCGAGTCGTAAGGCTTAATCTAAATATGGGAATTTCTGAAAGATTACAGATACGCTTGGTCAGCATTTTTTCTATCGGTATGGCTTTCCTGGAAACACCGAATTTGCTGTGCATCGTGCATGTAGAGATTATAAGTTCTAAAAATGATGAGTTGAGACATTGAGATGGATGATTAGAGCGGTGGAGGATGCCTTGTTGAATAATTTCATAGTTATGGGTCATCATGAATGATCTGAACCTCAAAAAGTCCTCCTTGTGTTCACTAAAGTTATTTTTATAAAGCCGCTGCTCTTTCCAGATAGGTAGAAGGTAAAAATAAATAATGAATGAAATTTTGTGGTGCATATAGCTATAGCAGCTATAGACGTAGTATACTGAGCTTTGTTAAATTATAATTATGGAGCTCAATAAAGATCTCTAGTCTTATTCTACATGTGTAGGAATAAAAGTTGAGGAATTGGAGATGGGAAGAGAGCCTCTGTGAATGAATCCGTATGGACGAGGCAAGGAGGGATATATTGAACATAGGGGAGATGATAAAAATTTGAAAGATGTTTTTTTATCTTTTTAAAATAAATATATATATTATTGCCATTTAAATTATAAAGAAGTGAAGCTCGAAGGAAGGTGGTGAGAGTTAAGTTCAGTCGGTTTGAAGCTCTTACACCAACAACACGATCCACGACTCAGTGTACGTTAAAGAGGAATGGTGACTCTCTGATTGTTTCATTGCCAAGGTTGGTTTCAGAATTTTTCTTCTCTCCTTAGTTGATAAGATATAAAAAGGTGTGATCGGCTCATAATTATAGTACTAATAATCTTGCTATAGCTGAGAATGTAAATTCGTTATTATTATTATTACATGTGGCTTGTTGAAGCTGGATATATATTCCGACTTTCTGACTCTGGGCCACCACAGACTGATTGAGTACGGTCTGTCTTGAGTTTCTCATAAGTATATCCTTCTATCTGTAATAGCAAATCTTCCTCTCTCTCTGTGTATTCTCGTTTCAGAAGTTGTACAGCTCGTCCTCTGTAACTCTTTTTATTCTTATGTGTACATTATGTATGTTTGTAGGACTGCATGGGACCGATGCGATGCCCATTCATTCTATTCAGAGTTTTATCTCTCAAGAGAAGATGTGAGCAGGTATATTTTACGATTAAATAACCCATAAATTGTTTCCTTCTCTGTCTCTCTCTAATAGTGTTTAAAATATCTCGTAAATTCATGCGGGGCTTAGACTTTTGTTTTAATTTCCTTGTTTGATCTGTTTTGAAACTGGGCTGATTGAGGACTCAGAGCTACTTGACTCATGAGGTGTGGGGATGATAATTGATTCGTATGAAACCAGATGAGAGTGAAGTGTTCCTCCTTTGCTGTGGCCTAGTAATAAGTGGTTTGAATGTATGTATGTACAGGGGCATGTACAAGTCTGTGTGGTGGAGTGCCGGCAGTGATAAGTGTTTGGGAGTGATGCTCTGGATGTTATATATATATACATATATACAAACACACACACACACATATGTATGAGACTGAGGAGGTGTAGACACTAATAGGTAGAGAGTTGAGCCAATAATTCAAGGCTATAAATTTGATGTTAATATTCCTCATCTCATTTGCGTGAGACTCCGGCACGACGGCTCTTGTCTGAGCATTAGAGATTAGGCCTGCTGACATTCAGTAAGTCTTACTTACGAGGATATGGGTTGTATTTATTTTCATTCAGAGAGACAAGTGTTATGGGTTATAAGATAGGGATTCTAATTAGAAGAACTCTCCCACTGCCGGTCTTGGCTTTGCACTCGTCCAGTTCTTGAGAGAAAGGTGGTGAAAGTTGTTGTGAGGGATTATTGGTTCTTGCAGACTGTGGTCATTGGTGTGTGGACTCGAGTCTTGTTTGGATCTATGTGTGTGAATTGATGTGATTGATTGAAAGGTTGGGTTGTAGGATTTTCATGGGAATTGCATCCAAGATCTATGGGGGCAGTATTAGCTGTTTCCAAGTTATAGGGTAGAAAGTACTTGTGGGCAATTTGTGTAGGTATTGGTCGAGAGTCACATAGCCCGTGTGTAGATAGTCTGTCCGTGTCTTGGGTGGATATATAAAAGGGCTGGAGGAGGGACATGTATAAAACTGACGGATAAGTTAGTCTCAGAACTGACACTGGTCTGTAAGCAACTCGGGAGATCTTTGGGCTTGCTTTCACTTTTGAAAGAGTCATAATTTTGGGGTAGGTAATCTTTGTTTGACTTGCTGTCTATCCCGTATGATATATTTGAGACCTCCTGAGTTGGTAATATGAATACTTTGAGACGAAAGGGTGATTTTTACTATGGGGATTTAGATGGTTTGGTTTTAGTAGTTTTTTAATGTCGACGTAATTTTTATTTTTATTTTTCAGAAAGAGGAGGATAAAATGTACAAGGAGAATACTTAACAAGCTGAAAATTATTATAGGAAGAATTTATTGGAAGGGACAAGGGACGTGATTTTGCAAATCAGAGATAAAAAATAATAAATAAACCGGGTCCGTCAGGTTTGAGTCGTTTGAGGTTACAAAAGGGGGATTGTAAGCCGTACTGTGGGACAGGTTGCATCGATCTGGGATCAAGGACGTGCGGTGGATTAAGTGAGAAAAAGTTTTGCGGTGGGAGTAGATCGAATTAAGAAGATCATGTTGACAACAACAACAAACCGTCCCTCGATAACAGCCCAGCGTCTGATCCTTTTGATGACTTTTCTGCTGCATGAGACTCCACGGTCTATGGGTGAGTTTTTTTTTCTTTCCGTATGGTAATCGTTTTTAAAGCACACATGGTTGGCAATGAGTCTCTCCCTGTATAACCCTGGGCTTAGTTTGTTATAATAATTTATTGGGACGGAAGATAACTATGAGTGTAGATACCGCATGCCGGCGTCAAATAATTATTTCCTTGTCATGTCCGTGTCGGCCGTTTAAACTGAGAGGAACTTCAACTTTAATTTTATGTAGTCTTGTCGATTTAAAAGCACAATTCCAAGAGGACAGTTATAGAGTTATCCCTCCCATACTACCTTTTTTATTTTTTAGATGATAAATTAGGGAACAAGTAGAACAACTCAAATGACGGAAAATTGGCTTTATAATTGGATCAGTTTGTTGCAAATAAGTGCAAGGCGAGACTACTGGGAGACAGCTCGACGGCTCTAAGGGCAGGTAGAGATCCTCATAGTCCCGCAAAACTTCCTGGATGCAGACTTTATAACTACATACTAATAATCTCAGCACAGTTCGAAATTCATGAGGCAAGTCAACTCGGACTTGTAACTTGAAATCCCATCCCGGTTCGGTAATAGGATGGAATTGTAATTAAAATTAAATGGTAAGAGAGTTTGGAAGGTAGTAAATTCCTGCAAGGCGGAGGCATGTAATCATCAAGAACGAAGAGCTGTGTGTTGATAGTTAATAGTTTTTTAATTAGTAGTGACTACCTGCAGAAAATTGGTTGCATTCTTGCGATTGCAATTCGAGCCTTTCGTAAACCTCGTATGTGCAGGAATTTCGAAATCAAAATGACTGTTTGGTGAAGCAGAAGGGACACGGCTGTCTTCTCATCTGCAGAGACTCTGCTAACATGTTGTAAAAGCTATATGGAATTGCACTGACTGTATAGTACTTTTGTAATAGAGGATGAATTGCTAATATTGACAATTTCGCCTTGGGCAATGAATTTAGGCATCTAATTCCTAAGATCTTCGAGATTTATTTAAATGCTAACCCCTTAGCCAGAGTCACATGTTGACAAGGTGTAGTGTGTAGAATATAGATTTTAAAGCTTGATTTGTACAGAGTGTGCAGTTGGAATTTTGGCACTTTACTTTTTGGCGTTGGGACAGAGAGTCGCGTTATTAGTCTTACTTGATTTAATGCTCGTGAGTATGTGTCGGAGATATATTTTTTAAATGCTTTGTCATAGTGCCATATAAACCTGCATCACCAAAATCATCATAACTTTGGTAATTAATAACGGGAGAGCGTGAGGAATGAAAAATAATCGATAGGCCGTGATGTCCTGTTTGATAAATCGAGGATTGAGACAATGGGAATTTCTTAAGCTTTTAAATCTACGTCTACCAAGTTTCCTGAGATAATGGACATTTCTTAAGTTTCCTGATGCTGACCCCCCAAGATATTTAAGTGAATGAAAGACCAATTGTGTAGTGGTTTGATAGTCATGAGATTAGTAAACCTGGATATAGTGGAAATAGGTTAGTAACTTTCTGAGATGCATTGAAAGTTATTTAATATTTTGGACCCCCTGAAGATCTGTTATCGGATTTAGAATTTCATGTACTTCTCGTCGTTACTCAGTTAAATGTTAGTCACGAATATTTATTTCTCACAATAATAATAATATTAATAATAAAGTGTGGGTATTCATATGCAGAACTTGTTGGTCATTCTTTATACAGTCCATAGCCATACTAGATATACAGATATAGAGTACAGATCAGGTACGAGGTGTATAATTGTATAAAGGACATATTGTTGTATTCTGTAGTCTCGAGGATTCGATGGTCAACCTGTCTTCTGCACAATACATGCATGTATGAAATAAAAATATGAATTTTTATACAAAAAAGAGTAGTTGTATAAATATATGCTGATGAGGTTGTTTACATAGATACGTATGGATGCTGTGTAGTATATAGATTTTAGTCATTGAACTCATATCCTATATGTGTTCTCGACCTTGTGGAATTTGGTATTTTAAAATATACGGTATTATTATACAACAACTGCTTTAAAGAGTTCATTACTGTTTCCCAACTGGGATATTAACTATTTCAAGTAGAAAGACCTCATCACAGACAGATGTCTTGGAAGTTTGTTTGCTGAACCATTTAAAATGAGGTCTTTGGAGACACAAGACATTCAGTTGTGGAGTGGGATTGCCATGGGTGTGAAGAATTGAAGATCTGATGGGTTTTTTCCTACTATTTTTAAGGGTGATAAAATGCTTTGGGAATGAGGATTTTAAAAAGATTTCAACTCTTGCATCCGCCTTTTATTGATTACCAAATGTAAAGGGTCAATAATTGTTTGGTATTTGGAAACTTATTGCCATTGGGTTGTTTTCAAGTTCTGTGAGTTTTTCTCAACTTCAATTCATTTGACTACATGATGTATGTTTATTGCTTAAAGACGACGTTTCATGGATATATTTAAAATTAGGAAACATCTCAAGAGATTACTCGACTGAAGCTCTAGATACATTATCTATTGCATGGTTTTTATTTAAAAAAGTGTGTGTGTAATGTGCAATAACTACCTATAGTTATGAAAGTTATGTTATCGTAGGTTATGGATCAGGGTTCCGTTCGTAGACTTGGGGTTAAACGGTTAAGTTAAGCAGGACAGAGATTTGGGATTCGGAGAGTCCATATCATCTTAAAAAAGAGGGTTGATTGACATGTGTGTTTCATTTAGATTTAATCCTCTCGTACCTAAGCTTTTTTGGGGACAAATTGGGACAAAAATTGGACATACTGTGTGCAATGCATTAGTGTCCAGTGGTAAGTCGATGAATGGGGCTAAGTGAGACCACAAAAGAAGAGTCTTATTATTATTGTCAGCATTTTTTGCAGGGGACTTATTAGTTGCTAATTTTTGGGATTGAAAAAATGTGCAAGCCGAACTGTTATGAGAGCTGAATTTGATTGTTTTGATACATTTTCAAAAATGGCTAATTGAAGAAAAAAAGGTCCGACAGGCCGACGAGTAGATTGTGAGGGGTTCTTCTTGGTTCCAAAAACTTCGGCTATAGTCAGCCAAGGGCTCAATTGATTTTTAAAAATTGATGTAAATAATGGATTTTCCCAATAAAATCAACGTAGAGATATAAATCAAAACATTATGGCTCCAGTAGTTTTTCAAGCCCATCTTCAAGGTTAACAATTATAGTGACTCAGCTCTCATAATGTATGAAAAATTCACTCAGACAAGTCTGAAGAGAGTTATCCTTCGGGTGGACAAAAAGACACGATGATTCCAAAAGCCCTTAAATTTAGCTCGGGATAATTCTAAAATGATGCTCATCGAAAGACAACACTACTGCTGTGTGGTAGGGTTAGCGAGGCCTAAAAAGTCTCACGTTTTCTCCTCGTAACACCTCGGGTCAGTGTAAAAGTTTGAACTTTTTTGTAACCTTGGAGTAGTGGATTTATGAGACTTTTGTTAAGTAGACACAAGACACGATACAGTCAAGGTGGCAGTTCTCCAAGGAGTGCAAATGAAGTTCGAGTACATCGATTGACATGTTGTTGGGGGATGAGAGTTGAATGATTTGTGGACGTCTTCGGTACTCGAAGTATTAGTACAGCGAGTACGCGGATAGGAATACGTTTGTTACTGTAGTTAGGCCCATGGGGTGTAATAATCCCCCATCAATCCCATCGGCACTAATGGCAGTAAGTAAAGAATAGAAACTCAAAGATCGGTCTGTCTGTCTCATGATGTTTGTAACAACATTTGGGGATCCTGGCTTGGGTTGGATATTAAATCGACAAGGACATGGATGTATGACGATGATGATGATGACTGTACAAAGTCTAGAGCCTAGCCCTAGGATTTTGACTTTCACGACTGGCACTCATTTTTTAGCATAAGAAGAAGCCTTGGAATTTTGAGGCCTTTTTGCCACCTTGTCTATTGTGCTCTCAACTTGTTTGATGAGAGTGATAAATGAGAATGGGCGAGTGTACGTGTCGAAATATAATGTAGCAGTTGGTTTTTCGTCCATCTATAGCTTGTACGAGTATAGAAAGTATTGTATTAGATTCGGGATACTGCTCCTAATGGTTCTCTGTGCATCTTTTTTTACAATGCAAAATGCACTTTCGACTGCCGTTCTTATAAATAATCGGCTAGACTGAGTAATGAAAAATATCCTCAATGGCATTTTCATTCCTGTACTTAAAGGGCACGGAGAGACCCCGTTTACTTTCCTCGTATCGATTCCACCACCCTGGGAATCGTTAGGAAATAGGAACGGTAGAATTCTCTAATTCTGATTTGACGTTTTTTTTTCGAATGATTGGTTCAGCATTATGAATATGCCCCCTGCATAAATTTCCCCAGAGGGATTCCTCCAAAATCGGTGACTAATTTTGCGTAAAAATTGTTAACAAATCCATTTTTATCCGAGTTTATCTGTAATTTACTTAAACTTCAAAGTCAGGCTCAGACACTCAGGCGTCCCAGTACGTCCTTGATTTTAGTCAAAAGGTTTATGGTTCACCGGAGGATTTCGATTTGATTAATGCATAGCAATTCCATGATGTGCATGAATGATGAGAGTTGTCTTTCATACCCAGACGACTAGACTGGACTGGGCTACTGCCTCCTAGACTAGAATGTATGAGACTGTCGTACACAATAATGAATTTGAAATGGTTATTACTATTGCTTATGATGATAATAAATCTCGTTCATTGTAGTTTAGTTGGTAGTACACGAAGTTGCATCCAAGTGTAATCAGAGAATGAAACGGGCATCGTTATTTTCTCATGATGTCTAATGGCTCAATCTTATCTTTATTGGACGGTGATAAGTTGGAGTTCTGGTTTTGATTTCAGGTGGAAACTGTTGGCTGAATGTGAACAAGAATGGGCGATGTACGGACTTGGTGAAAGCCGG
Source organism: Agrenia bidenticulata (assembly GCA_034694785.1). Classification (NCBI taxonomy): domain Eukaryota; kingdom Metazoa; phylum Arthropoda; class Collembola; order Entomobryomorpha; family Isotomidae; genus Agrenia; species Agrenia bidenticulata. The sequence goes on from JAQFYM010000104.1 coordinate 21,593, forward strand.
CTCCACGAGGGAAGAATGTTGCGACGGCGGTTCTTTTGCTAGTTCGGCCAGCGTGGCTTGGAATGAAGGGGAGTTGACACCCAGCTCATTGTTCTACGGGTATGTTCAAGGGGGTGTGACCTGCACACGGTGTAAAGGTTAGATATGATGGAATATTTATAACCGTACTCATGTAATGTGTTTTTGAATCGTTATTTGTAATGGGATTTAGATTCATGTGATGGGATTAAATGTCCGGAGAATCAAAAATGTGCTGTAAGAAATGGGATTCCAAAATGCATCTGTGCACCCAACTGTACCTCATTTCGACTTCAGAATGGGATTACAGCGGGACTGGCCAAGGGGCCAGTTTGTGGGTATGTGATTTTGTTGTTTCAAACAATAAATTTATAACGGCATATTTTTATGTGGATTTTATGTTACGCTGAACGCTGACTTTGATTGAGGTTTTCGATATTAAATCTATTCGTGAATGGTTAACATTTATCAGATCAGACGGGCGAACATACAAATCTTCCTGTCGATTACTAAAAAGATCTTGTCGACGGAAAACGTATTTGAGTATTAGCTACCATGGACCCTGTCGAAGTAAGATTTAAGGCTTAAAATTAAATCGCACTTTAATTGTCTCGCTCAGTAAAGTATTCATTGATGATTGTAATCTTATTTAGCTTCGTGTTCCAAACTGCCTTGCACGGGAAATAAAATGTGCTTAATGGATCAAAATATGGTGCCACATTGTGTGAACTGCACCACTCGCCACTGTTCAGCAGCGACTGGGAAATCCATTTGTGGTGTTGATGGAATCACCTACCCAACAATATGTCATCTGAGACAGGCAACGTGTCAAAAGGGCAAGGCTATCCAAGTGGCGTACAAGGGATCGTGTAAAAGTAAGTTGACTGAATAATAAAAAAGCTGGTCCACCAAGGTATTTCAATTAAGTGTAATCATGAGACTATTACGGAAAGTAGTGTGATCATAACCATAAATATTATGGGTAGCAGATCTTTTCAAAGTTGTTAAATTGTCAGTCAAGCCATTGTTTCTTTCACTGATCTTAATCTTGATGTTTTCTGAGAGTGCATGTTACATTACAAATAGGACTGGTTTTCAGGTGCATTTGAAGGGTGTAATAGTTAGATAAAGAACCCCTGGACAGATAAAAGTTGAGCTGATAAGGATGAAAAATAATAGTGTGATTGGAGAGGAATGTATGACGTCTTGACCATACCTACCTCTTCGCTCCATCTGATTTCATAAGGCTGATGTAGTTGTGGCTGTATCGATTTAAGATAATAGGGCATAAATAAGAAAGTTATGGGAGGTAGGATTTCTTTTAATGTGTTTTTTAATTGTTTTGTAGAACGAGCGAATTGTGGAAATGTAAAGTGTACTGAAGGTCAGTCTTGCTTGGTGGAACAGAGTACAGGGAAGCCAAGATGTGTAACCTGTTCCGTTAAACCCAAGTGGTGCAGAATAACCAAAGGCGATGGGCAAGTAAAGGGTCCGATCTGCGCCACGAATGGAAAAACTTATAAAAATTGGTGTGAAATGACAGATGAAGCTTGTTCCAGTGGGATTGCGTTGGACACGAAACATTTTGGAAAATGTAGATTCCAGAATTCGACGGGATTTCTTGAGACTAAAATTTAATCTTGTGTATCGTTATAAAGAATCCTAAAGGATATTGAATATATTCATTAACATCAATTGTAAGTCTGAACTTAAATTATGACTTTTTGTTATTATGGTTTGAAGTTGGAACGTTGCCATCAATTAAACACATTATTGACATTAGTACGACGAATAAATATTAAACAGTGTTGAGTGTTTCCCTTGTCAATGTATTCCTCAGTGACCCAGAATGGCTTCTTTAGACAGAAATGAGGAATGAAATAGTATTAAATATCATGTGTTTTATGTAACTGGTATGATAGGATGCTGTCAAAACAGTGACTGTAAACATTATAATGAGTTGCATGGTAGATTGGCGTATAATTTGTAGACGATGTAATAATTTTATGAATTTACTTAAGTGCGCAGAGTTATCAACAGATTCATTGCGATAGGTAGGAGAGGTTCCTATTACCTATTATTATCACGAAGATATGAGGTGTTAAATAATAACAGCATCATTCTAACATGACTGCAACGGTAAAAATACGATATTTAATTCCAACGGATTTAAATATGTTGAAGTCGATGCAAAGAATGAGACTGATTTATGTTTTATGGTTGAATGTTCAAAATAACATGTTCAATATCCTAAGTCTTGCAATTTATTTTTAGTTATGGTTTAAATCAATGGTAAACTAGACGATAGTCTGCTTTATTTATTTTATGTTGAAAAATCCTAAATAAGCTATATACATTGACATATATAATTTTATTAGTACCAATTTTATAAAGTTAAAATAGTAAATATTGGCGTTGATACATAATTTAATGATATTTATTTCTATATTGCACGACCGTAGATATTATATTATTACAATTTTAACAAATTGCTGATTTTAGTGTTTTTTTTTTACTTGTTTCCGTTTAACCGGTAGTAAATTTGAAACTAAAATAAAATAATTAGATTTTCTACGAATAAATGCAAAACACTTATTTCAACCACTATCATAGATGTACAATGCACCTACGTGTAGTATAAATATCTGTTCACTGTCAAACTATTAAAATACCAACATTCTGCATCTATGCTAAAAAAATTAATTTCTAGATAAATAGAAGTAATTTCCTCATCGAGAAAAGATCTTCGATTAACGCACGAGACTTTAACAAAATGAGTTTGTGTGTTGATTCTTGAACTCTAGACTCATGCCATCAACTTCAACAGACTCGTACAGCCACCTCCTGCTTTGCCTACATATTACATTTATGAATGATCAATTAAAACAAATCTTAATGAGTACTTTCAAGTTTTTAGATGCGGAGTGTCAGAGTAGATACTTACCTACATTCATGTCCACAGCGGCTGTCCCCACAAACATTGCAGGGGTAGTGACACCCAGTACAGTTGGATCTAAGGCAGTCACAGTCCTCAAAATCGTCCGCGTACTGAATAAGTCGTCCGTCCAATGGATGATACCGTTTCCTAAATCATAAAAAACATTGAACATTTTTGAACTGCCGCAGTGAATTCTTGTAATAATTAGAAAAAAAGGTTTCTTCATTGAATACGCACTTCTTCTTCTGTTGGTTCCGACTAGAATTGCTTGGATCGAAATCCGCCATGAACTTTAACTCGCCAAATTGCTAAAAAAAAAGTAGACAGAGAAAAACCCCAAATGAAACCACAAACTTTGAAACCTTCAAAATAAATGTATTCAAAAATCAATAAAGATGCTCATTAACCTTCTTCTTGTATTGCTTGGGAGTGGGAGCAGCAACCGGTGGGGGTGGCACACAAGTCCTCTTCTTGGCCACACTTTGTACCAGTACAGTAGTTAGTACGGTTTTTTGAACGATTGTAACTTCCTGTATTTCATCCTCATCGTCCGAGTCCAAGGGCTTCGAGTCCTCAGAAACAATACTGTTGGTATCCGTGGTCGTTTTAGACAAATTGGTACTCTCATTGGACAAATCGCCTGTCGATTCCTCTGGGTTTCCCTGCTTGACACACAATATAAATAATCAATATCAAAACTCGAGTCTTGCAAAAAAACTACTTATCTTTACGCTTATCAATAAGTACCACCAGAAAACTTACCTTGTTCGTTTTCCCTATCTGGATGTCGTGGTTTTCCAGGAAAAAAGTATCTATGTCTTCTTCAATGTCCATTAACTCTTCCTCTGCAATTTGGTCACTCTCAGCCCCAGCCATACCTTGTAAACTATTCATATCTCCCATTAAATTTTGTCAATCTCTAATCTCTCACATTGAAGTAGAAGATATATGAGGAATCCTCCGTACTACCGTCTTGTCATGTTAAAATGCTAAAAACAACATTCACTTTGAATTGATTATGATGAGTGGGAGTCAGAGAGATGAGAAAATTGTCAACAGGGTTAAAAACATACTTTGAAAATTTATGAAATTCCCTCAGTCAGAAAGATGTGTGAAAAATGTCAACAAACGATTTGGATTTGGCGGGGAGAGCCCACGTGACCTCTATGTATTTTCTCACTGGTAAAAGTGTGGAGGGGAGTGCATTGGACATTCTCAAGTCAGTCTGCCTGCCTTTGTGTCCTCTCTTCTTGTCGATTGTCATCTTGTGTTTCTTTCTCCTTTGTACTTTGTCGACATTTTAATGTCCCTTGTTGCTCATTGAGTGTAACTTTAGCTCATTAACCCAGGGGATCTGTGTTAGTACACTGGTTAGCCAACATAGTGGAGACTTGAGATAGATATACACAGCAATAATTAAGCGGAGAAGAAGGTGAGGTTTGTTCCTATTTTTGTCTTCCATAAGTTTTTGACAAGTTTTTGAATTTGAATTTATTGATGAAAGGAGTGTGCATCATGTACATGCTTATAAGTGGATACATTTAAATTAAATGTATGCCCAATCCTGAAATTGTATCAGTTAGAAGACTAGGCCACTTAGAAAAACGGGAGACTTATTAGGTCGAAGCCCGAAGCGGATTTAACTGCCATAGGCCATAGCTAGCCACCAGCAGAGCTTATATAATCCTGCTTCACACCCACGGCACAAAGTTTATGATTCGCAGTTTGGCTTTGTTGTTTTGCCAGATTAAATAAATGTCCGACATTTTCTTTAGACAACAGACAACAGATGAGAAAACCGATCGGCGATCTTTCCTACATCTCACATCACACTTGATCACACATCTTGTGTCTTGTGTCTTACATTGTACAATTCAAGGAATTTTCATGTGTGTGTGGGCATTGATTGTGGATTGTGTATTCTGTATTGTGATATTATATGTAAGATTTGACATGTGACATGACTTTCTCCCTTGTTTTACAGATAAGTTGAACCAGCGACCTGAGCGACCTTCCACATCTACCTGTCGTACCATTTAATAGCTAGTAAGGTCTTTCCAGAGTCTGAACAATGTCGATTGAAGGAATTGTCGCCAACGTTGGAGGAGCTGATAGTATGGATCTGGGTGATAGGATGGAATCACCTCCTGCTGTAATGGAGAATCCCCATGTACGTCATACGTCACATTATAATTTCATTAGTTCTATTAATTGAAGTACAGGACGATGTAAGCCACTATGTCCAGAAATAATTGATTTTGTCTATGCACACTTGTAAGTACTGTGTACTGTGGAGAGAGGTTTTAGATGTGTAGAGTATTGCATATTGTAGAGCCACTTGGTCCATGCCCATGCGGTCATGGTATAGTCCATGGTTTCTCTTGAAGTCCAGACTTACTGAAATTTAATTAAATTTCAATTCCTTATTTGATTTTGATTCGTTCACAGGATATAGAAAAACAAGAAGAAGACAAATTGAAAACCAAGTTCCCTCAAGCAGCCAAACCAATGGCTGGGCATTCAGCTTTCCTTCAGAAAAGACTGGCTAAAGGTCAAAAGTACTTCGACTCGGGGGATTATCAGATGGCTAAGCAAGCTGGGAAGGTAATTTTCTTTAGATCTATTTGATTAAGCACCTAGTAATCATACCTGGTTTTGACTTTAAACTACGTTCACATTTGTATTTTCAGGGAAAAGCTCGGCAAATGCCACCAATTTTATCCGTAGCTCCAGAAATTCCAACGCCGGAGAGTGTCACGTGTCGTAAAACAAGTGTCGTCCAACCCTCGAAACTGACCACCAGCTCTTAAATTAATCGAAATCCTTTCCAGCCACTCCGTCGTTATTTTTAATACCTTAAATCAAAGTGTAAATTGTTATCGTAAGTTTTCAATTTTCAAATCATCCGGAGGAAGGGATAATCTCTGGTTGATCTATGATTATGTTATGATATTAGATGGGGAATAAGTTCTGTAACTTCATATTTGTCCATATACTATGGGAATTATTAATGTTGACCGACATTCAGTCGTTCAGTTGGCATTTATTCATTTATTTTGAGTCAGGTTGTTTGAAATCGGCAAGTCTCCTAATAGGACATGCTTGTGTGTAACTGTAAGCTATGTAACTATCGAATGAAATTAAAATGATACAACCGGAGTTGTGGAGCAAGCATGTGACACAATATGGTTCTCACCTCTAATCTAAGGTTAAAAAAGAGATCGCAAGATGTTATTTATTCTGTCGTAGCTGCAGTTTGTTGTAAAAGTTTATGATTTTAAAAATCTAATATTAAAGGCTGAATTGCCAACAGTAATAACAGTATGTAAATGTGTGAGTGAAAACTCTTGACTATTTCAGACGAAAGCGAATAGTTGTTCATCCTCAGTCTTCATTAACAGTGGTATGTGGTATGTAATTGAAAGTTAAATAAACTTTTGAATTTTTTTTTTGTAAGTTAATTATTTTTTCGCTTATTGTAGCTTGAGTTATAGCATTGAGAAGCTGTTCTAATTTCTAATGAGTGTTTCACATGTCACATTACATGGAGTGGAGCATTAAGTAATCTTGAATGTTAGTGATGCAGAAATTTTCCGAGATCACACTAAAAACGAGCATTCTTAAAAATATTCTTTATCACCTTTTATTATCAATATTAATATTCACAGGTAGGAATGGAAGAGACAATTTTTGGTAGCAACAAATTCGCACAAAAGTAGCTTGCTTTTAAACAAATAGAATAATTAATTTGTTTATTGAACATACAACGATACGTAAGAACCCTAATGAAGAATCACAACAATAATTTATAATTGGAACCTTCTTCACCTTAAACGTACTTCATTCTTACGAAATCCCTATGAAAATAGCTAGTACAAATGCACAACAATTATCATCAATTGTTCCGGTCGAGATTGTTTTTTTAAAGGATTTTAAGCTGTGTCGTGTAGTGTATTGAATTGTTAGTATTATTTTTAGTTAGGTACCTAATTGATTAAACTACAGTTCAGTTTTCTTCTCCTTGGGCTTTCCAGATCGATCATAGCCCTTGAGCTCATTAGTGGCCTCTTTGGCGATATATTTAATAAAGTCATCAACTTCCCTACCACCTTCGTATTTAATCGGGGTGTCCTTCGAGTCCTTTGGCAACCAGAATAATGTTGGGAATCCACGAACTTCATAAGGCGCAGGCACGTCGTTAGCAGTAGCGTCCATCTTTACGATAGCAACATCTTCATCTTTCAACTAAATTAGTGATTCAAAAAGATTATTAGAACACCGAATTTATTAGATAATAATGAGTCATAAATAGCCATAAGAATGAAAAAAACACGTACCTTTTCACCTAGCTCATCCCAAATTGGTGATAATTTCTTACAATGTCCACACCAAGGGGCGTAAAATTCGATCAAAACATCTTGTCCGTTATTAACAACAACTTCATCAAAGTTCTTGCCGACAGCTACAGTTACACCACCTTCAACGTGGGTGGGGATAGCTTCTGATTTTAAGAATGGTTCTAATTCGCCAGCATTCAACTTTTTCAGGAAAGATTCAAGGTTTTCCACTCTGTTGGAAAATATACATCAATTGAAGATTAAAAAACATTCTCACTAGGTTAGAATTAATTCACTTTTTGGAAGATTTAGTAATCAAGCTTACGAGAATTCTTCGGCCATCTTGAACTTTTGTCCCTTAGAATTCTTTGCAGTAACGATTGGCTTATCTGAAGGACTGAATTCAACTCCATATTCATTCAATTCGTATTGGAATTCATCTTTATTGCTGATTGCGAAAGAGAAGTCCTTCTTAAATCCTTTGGCAACTTTCAAGATTCGGTTACGCCAATAGTTGGTTCCTGAAATCCAGAATACCATCAACATTGAGCACATACTAGGAAGTAGTTATTGGGTAGCTAACTAACTACCCAATAACATTATGCTGAAAATGTATATTATTATCGAGCCGAAAACTCTTGAAAAATGATTAAAACTCACCCTTAGCGTTCTTCTTGTAGTCTACACCAAAGTATGCAATAACAATGGGCTGCTTGAAGTCCTTTGAACTGTCCTGAGTTCGAACACCAACTAATCCATAGCTGTAAAACAATGTTATGTAAATTCCAGAAAATCCAACTATAAATCTACGTCTCTATGAATATTGAATATGATCTTACTAGTTATCTTCAACCCATTTTTGAATATCTTCCTTATCAAAGGCACCATCGTATACTAAAACATCATCCTCAAACTTGTTACTCAATTGCTTGGGACGGTAAAGGACCAAAGTGTCTTCCTTTTGAGATGCCTTCTTAAGAACAGCTTCATTGCTAGTTTGTGCGAATCGGGCCTTCTCCCTCAACTTATCCGTCACCTTGGAGTATGTTTTGTCCAGCTTGGAATCTTTTGAGGCAAGGAATGCAACAATAGCAACATCATCTTTAGCAGTAAATGCTTCATAATCAGCAACAGTCTTCAATTCCTTGGAGGCTGGCCCAACTTGGCTTCTCATGAATTTGACGATGCCGTCTGAAATTATGAAATACCCGGATGATAAATTATAAGATTCTCTCAAACAAAATAAGATTATGACAGCACATCAAACTCAACTTACTTGCTTCTCGTGGCCCGTTGTAGTCAGAAGAGATTTCTCCATTCTTGAAGATCTTGAGGGTAGGATATCCACTCACGGAAAATTTACTGCAAGTATCTTTTCCACCTTCGGTACAGTCAACCTAGAATTTCCGGAATAATTTAACCCATTAGCAAACATTTGATGTTGAATATCAATTGCAAAACTAAGTTAAAATACATCAACTCAGTCCAAATTCATTGAATAATTGATAACATTGTGAAACATAGGATACATCATACATCCGCTTTCCTCGAAGATAAACTTTTGTTTCTCCAAATTGTTGACAATGACTTCAATTAATTCGGAATAAATAAGGAAATAGACTTGACATGAGAATTATTCCTCAAGTCAACTCCACTTCCTGCCTTCAAGACAAATGATTGATTCATAATGGTATAACCGACGGTAGCAATGGCTTTGTTTTATCTACGTTCAACTGCACAAGGCTTTATGAAGTAAGAAGCTTTAAACTCGTATATAATCTAAAAATAGATACAGTCCAGTGAGATTGTATTCATTAACTACTGAAGTGGCTATTGGTTCATAGTATTTACTTTAATTTAAAAAGAAACTAAACTAAGGTGCTAACTCAATTATCATGTACATCAATTATCAAAGCTATAATTTATCCTTCAAAAAAATCCATCCAGCCTTCTTGGTGTAATTAATAACAAAAATTCCATGATCAAGTCTAAGTAGGATTGTATATTGCTTGTAAGTGGCTTGTGTCAGTTTTGTCGAGTACAGACGGGATATATTTTTATGCTTGAATGGAATGGAATAGTGATAGCGATTTCATAAAAGTTTTCAAACTATATATAATAATAATAAAGCTGAAATGGACTGTAAAGCTGCAATAAACGAAATTATCAGTTTAAATATAATTTGGTTTCAAACAAACAGAATATAAACTCTGCCTTTAAAACTCTGTCTCTGTACATTGAAATTGACTGCTTGCTAGCCCAATCATCAAATAATAAATGACACGTCAGCATATTAGCTAGCCAGTTTTTAAGTACCAACTAAACCAACGGCCAGCGGATATAGGAAGCCAATAAAACTGTCAACTCATGTAACTGTGGGAGTGAAACCATCAATTGAACGGATCGCTTTCTACCTTCAATCAATCTATGCTAAAAGCTATAATATTTATTTATAAATTATATCAAAAGCACGATCAGCCCCAGAATAAGTAAATAAAATAGCCGATTCTCAGAATACAGAAGCCGTTCTGTTTACTCAAGTCTCAAACCACAAACCTTAATCTGAACTGACAATACCTGGATTTATGCATTTATCTGCCAATCCGTATGTAATCAGAATAACTTTAAGTGCCACCTATCACTCACTTTAAACTAATCCATCATGTCATCGAACTCACAGCCACTCTAGTATGAACGGATGATTTCAGATTTAAAAGTTACCAAAAACCATTCGAAGAATTTCCACACCTTGATGTAAATGTTTCCACTAAAAACTTGAATGTGGAAACTAATGGGAAATACTCACCTTAGCAAGACCGATTGGGGGGTCATCATCCTTCAAAAGTTCTGCAGCTTGCTCAAATTCAGGTTTCAGTCTTTTACAATGCCCGCACCTGAAACAATCGGACACACAATCATGAGACCCGGGTCTGAATATATTTTTGATTCTGAGATTGAAATAACCTAAATGATAACTTACCATGGGGCATAGAACATTACCAGAACATTCTCGAGAGAGGCGAGCTTACTGTCAAAGTCGGCATCTGTGAGGGTCAGAGTTTCCTCACCGGCCCGCGCGGTCCCGAAGGCCGCAACGAGGACAAGGGAGAGTGCGACGGACAATCTCATTATGAAAATCTATTAATTAAGTTACTGGCTTATCAAACGGTTAATTGCTTTGAGAATAATCTATGGTGGCAAGGTGTTTTTAAGGAGCCGGTAATTGACACCACGATCCAGAGGAGAATGACAGAGCGACAGGGCCAAAGAAGACGTGTCTTATTCATTTGAACGAGGAACAATCACCTTTTGCGTTGGCCCATTTCAATTGGATGGTGTGGGCCTCTCTCCGCCCATACTCCAGCCCAGCTGCTGTCTCAATTCGTACGCACTCTGACCAGTAATGCCTTTGTTGGTGCAGTGGGTGCAAGTGAGCTTGGATTCAGGCATCATGTTGCCAGATGGGATCCCATGAATGTGGATAGACCATTCGTGGGAGAATATGCTCATGGGGGCACGTCATAGAACATTAGATTATAGATAAGACTATAGATTTATTATGTTAAATTAATACAAAATTCTGTAAGCCAATTTGGTTGAAGATCGGGTGTAAAAAATAAACTTTGGTTAAACATAATTTTTGACTTATTCATTTAATTTAAGATTGGAAAGTTAAGTTAAAACTTGCATGTTTAAAAAAGTTATATGGTCATTTTAACATTGAATTACAATTTCAAGCCGTAGAAAAATTAACTTGAAGAAATCGAAATCAATAAATTTAAGTTCTTGGAAGTACACATTAACTCGTAGTGTTAGAATTCTATAAAAGGTTTATATAAGTACAAAAAAAGTCTGAAAAAACTATAAAACGATTGCAAAATTATGCAAAATGGCAGTACTTCCAAAACTTTCAAAAATGGATAAGTTATGAATTGCGACTTTATTTAATCATTTCCCCACAGGCAATGACTGAAATATCTGTTTTTTTCTAGTACAAAATTCTGCATGCATAGAATTAATTGTATGCAAATTTTATAATAGAACAGTTGTATTCGAACTAACAGGCTCAGTATTTTAAGATCTTCATCATGATTAAAATCCAAATAATTATCCCCTGCTATCAAACTCTTCCATAAGAGGATTCTTAATACTAAAGCTTTCTCCACAAAGAAAGTGGGGAAAGGGAGAGATTCGCTCAAGAGAATTGTCGGGGCGCGGAGAAAGGAGAGCGTGGGAATTAGCTATCGTATGAAAAACAGGTAATGTAAAATGACAACATTGCCCAGTTGAGATTTGGGAGCAACTGCAGCCCGTGTATAGAGATAGTATTTCGTGTGGAGAGACCACCATTCACCATTCAACTTTGGATTGGGAAGAACATAAACACAACAAACCATTTTAATGTGCTCACATCAGATTGAGAGTACAAATCGGAGGATAAATACTTATCAGTCCTCTTCTCCTCAATTAATTAAGCCATAATTCTCTCTCATCACACCTCCGGCAATTTACTATTGAAAATAAAATAATATTATTTAATCATATTATAAATTCCCTTTGGGATTTGAACTTCTCTCTGTGTGGGAATTGAGTGAAAAGTTGTATTTTTTTTAGTGATAAGATAACAAGAGACTTCTTGGTTCAAATACTTCACTTAAGGATTAGCCGTGTCTTAATATTTACACAGGATGCGATAAACACATTAGAACGACCGTGTTGACTTCACTTAGCCTCCAATGACTTTAAATGTACGTATAAATAATAGTTTAACTTGTGTGGAATGTACTTCATATTTTCTCTTGATTTCTAAATGAAGAGAGTTTGAAGAGAAAAAACTTGCAGCTAATTGTGATCCATCATAATCAAGAGCGTCCGGTTTTCCAGGAAATCTTGACACTTTCTGGCTAATCTGAACTTTGGGTGATGGAATTTGCGGAAGTGTGCGAATATCAACTGTGACTGTCAAAAGTTTCAAGTTACAAGAGCAAAGAGTGGACCGTGTGCCGTGAAATTCTAAAACAACCGAGACGGGGAAATCCTGGAAAGACCTTTGGGTTTCAAGAGTTTAAACTTTAAACTTCTTCGGATTTGTAATCAGTCATAAGTTCACAGTTCATAGAGTGGAAAAGATTAAGAAACACTTGAGTATTCAAGACAGGATGAGAAGCTCGAGAGGTCATCGCTCACGAAGTTTGTCTTAAGCTTACCTCTGAGCTCTAATCATAATTTGTTAACTTTGACCTTCGGACCTCGTTGTTGGATGTTTTTTCAGCTCAGACTAATTATAAAAATGCATAGCACAACTGAGGCTAGAAGTGCGGATAATTTTATACTTGGGCACTGTTCCTAGTTTGGAATTTAGTATATTATAAATCAATAATCGTCGACAAGCCTGGGTCTCTACATGGTTTTAAATCTACTCTTCTTCTAGTCTGAAGAAATTGTAGGAAGAAACTTTAATCAGCCAATACACAATAGAAAATATGAAGGGGTCGTGGGTGCTTATTTGTTGTGCCCTGCTGTGGGGTAATGGAGTGTTTGGAGGATGGCAGGATGACTTCCCACCTAAGGTCATTCTGGACAAAGGTCAGTTTGGATTTTTTTAATGCTTTTGCTTTTACTTGGTAATTACGAATTGGTTTATCATATCAAAATCATAATGTAAGCGATATTCGTTTCATCTTAATTGTCATCATAGGAATGCCCTTTCGTAGGTCATGTATTCGACCGGTCAATGCATTATGTTTTTAATTCATCCCGTTTTTCATTCCGCTCACCAGCATCGGGTTCAATATCATTTTAACTTTGTTGAAAACTACTCTTCTGAAATTATATCTGAGCCTATAACGTTGAATTTGACAAACTTTGAAAGTTTTGAAAGTTTGAGACTTTCTGTTGCCCTCGTCCCACAATGCCTTTGCCCATTTTACATTGTGTCGGAAATTGCATACGGAGTCGGGTTGGATGATGTGCATCTGCATAGGGAATAGAGCTACAATTTTTTGTAATTGTGAATCCTAAGATATATCTGTAGAATATATTTAGATGTGTCTCGAAAAATTGATTTTATTTATTAAATATTGTAGGTTCATAGATTACGGATTAGTAGCCATAAAAGTCTATTTTAGTCATCAGTCATCATCTCATCATATACTGTTACTCATGATAACAATATAATAATAAGATATTTTTTGTAAGCCTAATCCACATCATAAAGAAATCTCTCAGACGTCAACAAAATTTTGAAAATTGGAAATTTAATGCTCCAAAATGTTTATTTTTTTAAGACAGTAATCCAACAGATGATTATAAATCTTATTTGCGTCGTACCCATTTCACAACGTATATACACCATTCCTTCAGAGCAGTTATACTGCAAAGCTAATAAAGTATAAATAGTATAACTCGGTAATGACGAGGAAAGGGGTAGTTGCCAATTGCCTTCTTTCTAGACTATGGTCTGAACTGAAAGTCTGTAATATGAAACTGATTCAATTTAGCAGAGTTTGCACTCTCAGGATTTTATTCATGTGTAGTATATTCTGCCCTTTGCCATGTACGCAATAAAGGGGTAGGCTCCAAATTACTGAGAATTATGGGAAAGGAGCTCAAAAAACAGAGTCAAATCTAAAGGTGAAAGTTGACAGTGTTGTGTGTTCATAGTGCTTTCACTTGCAACCTCAAAAACACAAAGTCACAGACTGAAATTTGACAACTACGACCTAAAATCCTTTTCCTAAAGCCATAAGGGCCAAACGAAAAAACTGGTAATGCTGGTAAACATGTTGTGATCTCGCTCATGTCTATTATAATTTAAGTTTGAAGAACGGCATATATATGGATGTGATGGGGTCTGGTCCCTTGACTCTCTACAAGCTGAACAACAGATTAGTAGTAGTACTGACTACTTAGTGTTCAGCAGTACTACTTTCTAGTGTACTGAATTTCGATACTCGGAAGACGTATGTGCAAGTATAAGTGGAGGAATGGGCCCTGATAAAAATTAGAAGTGGATGAATAGGATGAGAAAGTTGGATTTTGGGTAATCTCTGCCATTTAAAGAAAGTCAGATCAGCTCATTTGTTATGTAGCTTTTGTGTAAGTGGAAGAACGGAAAGCACTCAGGGAAATAAATATTTTAGTGGGCTTTAAAGCTTATGGATAACTTTTAATAAATTTTTATGATGCAGAAAGTGTAAAAAAAATAGTTGCATGATCTCGTTTATTGTAATCGTGTTTAGGTTGATTTTTTCCAGGTTGTAGTAGCTTTTAGGTTTAAGTCTCGTTGTTAAGTAAGGGTAAAGTATAAGCCCTGATAAGGAAAACTGTTTGGCATGTCTGCATATTTAATTAGAACTATATTTATGGACTCCATTGACTATGGAGACATCATAATATGGTGGAAATGATGACTCACTTTCTATATATTTTTGCAAGAGCAAAAATCTAATGGAAAATGTCCCTCGGAAAGTAGGCGGACATGTTTGATAAACGAGGTTTAAAAGTTTGATTTATCGTTAGCTGAAATAAATATCATAAGGTGCTGTAGTCTGTAGTATAAGCACCATATCCAAAATACGAAGGCCAAGAGGTCGACTGAGTTTTATAAGTTATTCATTCCTATACTAAAAACTCCAAGTCTCCACCAAGTCTCATTTGTAAGTCCAAAAAATACTCCTTTGGCCTAGTGGCTTGATTGCAATTTGCAATTTTATTGCTCTTTTACATTGGGAAGTACTAAGTACTGATGCTGCTATGATACTTGTGACTTCTGATACTGAATATACTGATAGAGCCTTGCAGCTGTGCTAGAATTTATAAAGGATATTAAAGAGACATGGCTATTATAGTTATATGTTTACGGAGGGAGAGAGAAAGGACGAGGTTGTTGTAGTGGAATTTAGGTCTCTCAAGTCTAGGGGCAGAGTGTGGGTGGACGGTATAGTAGATGGAGGACTTAGAGACCAGGGCTTAATGATCTCATAATATAATACATAAAGTAATGGCCATAATGGAGAAAGTATGTTGTGTATGTGTGTGTTGGGTGTACAGTAGGGCTCGGGTGTGTTGGGAAAGATCATGAAGAGAAAGTTAACCTCCATCAGCCTAGACATTAGCGTCAGCCATAAATTGATTTACAGTACGGGTCGTCCCATTCCCCACAGACTGAAATATAAAGGACACGTCGTCTCACCTTCATAACTTCACACCTTAACCTTCCTCCACACGACCTCACCCTTCACGTCCGGAACTGGGAAAGTTTTGGGGAATTGTTGTTGAAACCAAAGGGTCCTTGGTCTCTTTGAGTGTTCCTCGAACTCAGGGGAAGTCGTGGTGAAGTGGCTTTAATATAAATCCGCAATTAGGAACTGAAGCGGAGTTTTCTAAGTTTTATTTATAATTAAAGTGGTTGGAATAGATTGTGGGTTGTGGGTATGTGTGTGGGTGTTTTGACGTAGTAGTCGCGTTCGTTTAGTAATAGTTGAAGTGTTGAGGAGTAATTGGTAATTTGCAATTTAAAATTCAAAAGCTTTCAGCCCTATTAGTAGCCCTTGGGCTGAGGGTAGTTAAAAGTAATTGATGAGTGTGTGTGTGATTAGGTTAATGTGTACTTTATCGAAATAAGGAAGACTCTGCTCTCTCTCTCCTTCCTTCCTCTTCTAACTCTTTTGTTATAAAGGGCTGTGTAATATAATAACGTCAAGTCCGGGCTGTGTACAGCACATGAGCCACAGATAGACGATGTGTACTAAATACTTAAATAGGCTTGGAAAAGTTGCTACAGTGAGACGGTTGTAGCGTTGTACAAGGAAGGAGGATTGATTGAGGTGACTTCTCTCCATAAGAAACAGAGGAGGAAGGAAGAAGAACACTTGGAGCTTGACGTTATCAACTTCCGTCTCAATAAAATCCATTTCATTTGGCACACACCACGTCTCCTAATTCTCATCTTTATGGCCTCCCCGCTAGACTTGCTACAGACAGGGGTATTGAGTTGGCATCAAGAAGTTAGTCTTGGTATGTGAGGATCGTACTATTATCTAAGGCTAAAGAGTCGTGGGAGAGAAAGAGAGAGTAGCTTTTGGAATTTATTCCGATTTCGGATATTCGGATTAAGCAATAATAGAGCCTTCCATCTCCTAATAATAGTGATACTGCATTTATAGTGGCTTAGTCTTCTCTGTTACTTTCCCTGTCTTCTCCTATATTCCGATAGGGATTATTATAGGAGGCTTTTGAATCAGTTTGATCTTATATATTGGCACTTAAGTCTTTTACCAAGTCAAAGTCTATTATCCTATTATTCAGCATCCCCCCTCTTCTCTCTAGGTCTGGAGTGGTGGTGCATATTATAGGTAGGATGAGAATCTATATTGGTATGTACTATATAGTTTGTATACTTTGTAGTGTTCGATGGTGCTAATATGTGTGAGTGAAAGATGTCTTCTATTAGCTCATTTCTATGCATTTTTGGAAAAGGATTTTGAGAGTTGGAATGCAATTTAGTTGGTGAAAGGTTAAAATCTTTCTGAGTGTGTACTAAATGGAGCTAGAGACTAGAGTTTTTTATATTTGGAAAGAGGTGTTTGTTTGTGGGATGTTGGCAGTGTCTATGAAAGGAGATATTGGAGATTTGAGTATTAGGTATGGAAGGTTCAAAGTTTAAAAAATAAGAAGAGCTTTCTGGTATTTTATGCGGGGAGAGTGAACTTTGGCTCGGTTGGGATATTTTGTGTGAGTGGCTGAGTGGCTGAGTGGAAATTGAAGAGAACTCAGAGAGTTGACTATATGGTCAGGGAAAGAAAATGGAAGAAAGTTTGTCAATTTTTTATTTAATTTTCTCTTGGTATTTGTCATTATAGAAAAAAGTGATTTAGCTTTTTTTAGTTTATGATGCTGTGCTGATGTTGTGGTGATGTATTAGAAATGTAAATGTACGGGAAAGGTTGTTGTACCGGATAAAAAAAATATGTTTGTGTATTCATATTGGGTCTGGGGGATGTAAGGTAGATGCTTTCTTTGCCTTGAGTTGAGTTGAGGCTAAGGATGAGAATGAATGATGTGTTTCATACCATTGTAAGTATGGAATAATAATGATAATCTTGAGTGTAAAAAGGCAAGGGTTAGATTTGGTCTTTTGACTTGAAAAAGTGAGACTGAGTTTTATTAGAAATACCTGATGCAGGTACTGTAAGGTACGTGTGCTCATAGTGTTAAGTGGATCGTAGATATTCTTAGATAGTTTGTAGGCACGTGAGTGTCAACATTTGAAGAAAGGATGTATTAAATATTTTATTTTCCACGTCCCTACCTCTTCCTGAAAGTTAAACCTCCTCGCTTTTCTACCTCAAAAGTCTGTATTGTTTGTGCAGAGGTTTTGATTCTAAAAGGAAAGATAAATCCCTCAGAGTTGCGTATCTGCTAGAGAAAGGGAAGGTTGTGAAATTAGATATTTTTATGCACATATTTAGGTTCAATAAGAACACTACGACGTGCATATCACACTAGATTGAAGTAAACTAGAAAACAGCATCCATCATTCCAAACTCATCATCTTTGTCAATCTCGAGTCATACTGCGTAGGAGGAGAGGAGAGTGTCATTCAGTCTGTCAGCGGTGTGGTTTCTAGAGATGATCTGTCTGAAAGATATATCTAGGGAAGAGTATGTACATACGGAAAGTGAAGGTGTGTGGGGAAAGGTGGCATTTATGAATATTATGTTTCCAAGTATCTAGAGAAGAAGAATTGTGGAGAACAGAGTCGGGTGATATTGTCATGCCACAGGGAATGCAGAGAGTTTGTTTTGGATTTTTGGAAGATTGGAAGATCTCTCTTTCTGAAGACGACTATTTTTTGGAAGCTGAGTGTATATGAGACGAGCTGATATATGTGGGATTCTCGTCTGTAGTTGGAGATTGTCAGTGAGGCAGAACTAGTTAGAGGGAACTATTGGAAAAAGGCGTACTTGTTGGTTGGCTCAAGGCCCACCCTTTTGCAATAGAGAAAGTTTCCAGTCTTGATATAGGTTCCAAGTTTCTACATGAGATGAGATTTAGTAAATTCCATGTTAGGCTGGAGTCAATATGGATACGCCCATGTCCGGATCGGATGTGTCTTCCACATGCTTTACCTTTAGCCAACTTGATTTGGAAAGTCTGCTGTTTGATTTGGTTGTCAATCTCATCATCTTCTGCTCGAAGCTCCAAGGTGGGCTCCTTAGTGCGGTGGTAGATCTTTATGGGGAAATCTAGGTTGGGCAGCTGGTTGGCAGTTGGATCTTGACAGAGTTGGACTTTCCTTCCCTGTCAAATAGATCTGTCTGTGTTGTATTGCGTATATGGTGATAATATTTAGGGTAGATTTATATATTCTACTTTCCTTTAGTTTTGTTGTATTTCTTTCTCCGTGTCGTTTGTGAGGGTGTGGGGCAGAAATTTGAGAGTTGACTTGACACAGTAACAGATGACTTGGTAGTTTATTGAAATGAAATATCATGTGTGTCACTGTGACACGCGCTGATTTATACAGCAAGGCTTTTTCTCTGTAGAGACGAGAATTTTAGGGGTATGCACGCAGTGTAGTATGGGTTTCAAAAAATGTATTTTATAGGTGGCCTTTGGTGGAGTAGCGAATTATATGAGTTTGAGCTCTGGACATGTCGTCCCTGTCCGTGTTTTGATCCATCAGAAAATAAGAAATGGACATCCAACATTTTGGATATAAAGTCCATGAATTCCCATGCTCTTATTTGGAGGGAGGAAGTGGATCATAAGTTATACTTTAGTTCATGCTTTCTCTCTTGACATGTATTTTTTTGTGCCCGGGATGGAGAGGGGCATTCATAGATTTGAGAACAAGGCATAAGGATTACTCTCAAAAACCAAGTTTTTTTTGGTATGGGATTTGTCGAGTTTTTTTCTCTCGATATTTTATTAAGATTGAGTGTTTTTAGATTTGCATAGTTGTAGGCTATTTTCTACATGGGGATGGGGGAGGAGGATTGACTGTGAACTAAACCAGGTTTGAGGAACCCTACCGGGGTGCGTAGGATCAGTGTTTTGTGCTCATTCTAGTGTTAATAGATTTGGACATGTAATGTGTCATGTCATGTATGTATCTGTTCCTGTTGTGCAGGAGCCCAGCCAGAAGGAATGGAATGATTACAATGTATATTTTCAATTGCTTTTTGGGCATTATATTTATTATTATTATTTTTATTGCAGTCCGAATGTCTATTGTATCTTGTGTGTATCTCCACCAAGGGTAAAATAGGATTTGATCGCAGCGAATGGCAACCGATGTTTCCAGACAATAAGTCTGTTGGTATTTTTACTACTCGAGTCTCATTTCGAGGTACACGGGGAATAAAACATCTTCTGAGGAGTTGTGCTCTACTATATATCTACTAAGACTCTCTCTATATGTGCATAGATAAATATAGAGCTGTATATTGTATAGTGTATTTAAGAAGTACTTCCTGGATACACTTACTCACACACATTGATTGTGAGCCTACTGCTGTGTCTGTCTGTATAAACTTTTGTCGTAATAAATGCGGACTTAAAGGGTGAGGAACTACTAGATACAAGTAGTCGTGGCACTCACTTCTGCCCCTCTAGTTTATCTAGTGGTGGTGGGTGCCTATTCAAAAGCTATTCATTATTATTGCTTTTTCAATTACAAGCGGAGCATTAGCCATTGTTTTCAATGGAGAGGAGAATCTGCACAATCTCGGAAAGAAGGACAATGTGGGCACACGGTTAGACAGGCAGGGTGAATGGGCGAGATTGGTGTGGAGAGGTGTATTTGATATTTAGTTATCAAGTAGAATGTGTGCATCTGGAATTTGTGAGTATTAATTATCCACGGCCCTGTGTACAGTACAAGTGAGCGTTGCTGGTGGAGGGATTTCGTGTCAACAATACAGAGAGAGGGTGTATTTATGAGATGAGAAGATGAAATACTGGTGGGACTTTGAGACTTTGTGCCTTGTCCAATGTTTGCCGAGAGAAAGTTATATTGTACACGTAGTTGGGAGTTGTACCGAATTGTACGGTTGTAGTGGATAAAGTTGTGCTGGTGGTGGTGGTGGCTTCGGTCTTGTAGTTGGGCTGTCTGGGAGAAGAAGAATTATGAGAATATCGTAATGAGATGAGTTGAGGGGTAGTTTTGCAAGTGGTTTGGTATCAAAATAATAATTACGACGAGGTTTAATACCTAAAGGTAGATGTGGACATAGCCTATAGGCAGAGTTGAATCCTCTCTCCCTCGTTCTCTCTTTTTTAAGTCGAAAACTTTTACTTGGCACAAAAGAGACTTGTGATGATGAGGACAGTTATGCTCTTAATTGGGAGGAGTATAGATTATGATGGAGAGAGATAATAGATATATATCTCTCTGTGTGTGTTTTGATATTAGATAGGGAAGAGATGATGAGAAATCAGGGGAAGAATCATTAATCACGATGAGCCTGGTCGTGGGGGTCTGTTTAACTACAGGGGCGTGTGGATTTTTGAAAAGCAAGTTTTTCAGAGGGATTTTAAATTCCAAAAGTTCATGGAGGCTCCTCTTGTATAGGAAAGTCCGGAGGATTTCGAAAGCACAGGAGGGGGCCTCGTTTTTAGGAAGGATATAAGGATGTATATAAGTAAGCTGATGTTGTCTTGTTAAAATATCTCGTGTAGTGTCGGCTTGTATTGGGGCTCTATAGAGGTGTGGGTAGATTATAGAGCAAGTCGGTGTGTATCTTGTGCTGAAAGGCTATTTTTTCTTTTCATTTCATGTTTTGAGAGATAAATCTTGGTATGAAGAGTAACTTTTAATCCGACCGTGTGGTTCCCCTTATGGCTGGCTTGTAGGAGGATGTTAAAACTTTCCATTTTTCACTCTGGGATTAATTATAAGAAGAAGAGTTACAAAGAGGGGCCTAACAGATTCCACTTTTCGGAGAGACGACTAGTGCTAGGAGGGACTAGCACTTATTAAAAGAAGACCTAAAGATGTGGTATTACTCTTGAGATATGGCTTGGGCCTGAGCTTTCACTCCTTTCTCCTCTATGTTGGAAGGGTTTTAAAAAGGAATTTCTCATTGCCCCAATGTGCTAATGGGTATGGAAAGTCTGTGCTTGTGAATGGCCATGCATAGTTCTTTGAATTATTGTATGAGGGGCAAGGGCAGAAAAGAGTTCTAAGTTTTTGCTGTTAGTGTTTTATGTTTAGTGTTGAAAAAGTTGGAAATTAAATGTTTAATAATACCAAGTAATAAGGGCTTGAAAAGAGTACTGGAAGAAATCTGAATACTTATAATAAGTGGGAAGGATTTTTTTTACATGATTTTAGAGCCATAGGCCATAGGGATGGTAATTGTATGAAACTATATATATCCAACCTCTTGGATCCTATTGGGAGCGATTTTTGTTGGAATTTGAGATTCGAGAATCGAGAAGGACGTTGAGACATAGGGAACGGGAGGTAGTTTTATTCTGTACAGTCAAGTCTCACAAAGACTTGCCCTTGCTTACACTGTGTACGAGTTATGAGGGGAAAGTCCGTTAGTTTTTTGTCATCCGGGAGATCTCTAGAATCTAATGTTCCCACTCGCAGCTCTAAGCTGAGCTGCTTGTGTACATGTTCTTGCATCATATAGAGTAAGAGAGAGAACGAGAGAAAGCAGAGGAATCAGACAGTATGACCAAGTGCACAGAGGTACATATGTATAGTGTCGTGGGTGATATTATGTGGCAAATCTAATGCTGTCCTCCTTATACACATCTACTGCACAGTCCCTACTGATCATAGAGCGTAGCATCCTCGTCCTCCGGATTTAATGGAATGCTTTGAATGCTATCTGTATTGTTCATCCGAGCCACACTCGGGGTCTCACACTCTCAGACCAGGGAGTAATAAAAGTAAGGGGAATCCAGTGGATTTCGATGTATTTTTGCTAAAACTCGGCCATAATGACACAAAAAGGGGACTTTCCCCTTATGACTCTGAGCTGAAAGTGTCATAGAAGATAGAAGAGTCTGGTTTCTCTTGTATATATATAAGCTCGAGCTATAGTGATTAGAGTATAGTCATAGTCCGTGGGTAGGTTTTTGGTTGGAGGATGGTATTCATTCCATTGTCATGTGAGTGTATAGATGTCCAGTGGTTGAATAGGACGTGAATGGTAGTGGTAAACTAAATTAATGTTCACTTTGATAGATACATTGAAGTGAAAGCAGTGGGAATCGGGTTAGTTATGGATAGGTTAGAGTTGGAGTTGAACAGGGTGGATCGGATGTTAGATTGGACTGGATTGAATGGTACTGGTTTCGATCAGATCAGCTGTCTGGCTGTGTAGTTTGTTAGTTTGTATAGATATGTATGGGGAATGTTACTTATTTATGAAAGTGACCCTCACGGGCCCATATTCCAACTTTCCCAAGCTGTTTGTTCAGTTAGGAGGAACAGGAGTTTGGATTTGTGTGTGGGGAAAGTTAATTGTAAGTTGTACTTGTGGACTCTCGCCGGAGCGGTGGTGGAGGATGAGGTGTGGTGTAGATGTCTAATGTCCTTTGGTGGTGGTGGTGGGTTACGGTTCTCTTATCAGGCTTATCGTCATCAATGTTGAATGTAATTGGGAGACGGGAAGTGATGTGAGGGTATTATTTATTGCAGTGAACAGGGCAAGATAGATTGGCCCAGAGGTTTGGGATGGAACCTCGTTCTCCTACTGTAGTATTAGGCATTACTCTCTGCCGTAATAAATTCTAAGCTTTTCCTTTCTCCATCCGACACCGTCCCTCTCTCTCTCTTGATATATTTGATACGCAGGGACTTCTGGTGTGGGGGGTGATATTCCCCTTGTCCCCAATGTACTTTGTAATTAAGGGTGAGGGAGGCGAGGGTGATGTAGTGGTGGTGGATGTGTTCAAGTTGAATCTAGAAAGACTCAAAGACCTTGGGCTTGGTTCAATTAAAACAAATGAAATAATAATATTTGTGAGGAGGTCGTGTGCCTATCTAATGAGAATGAAACCATTAGGCAGAAATGAAAAGGCCTATCAGAAATCACCACTTGATTAACCTACAACTCTGTCCGGACCCATATATACGCCTCGAAGGTTTTAAATAGGAGAGAGTTGTAATTTGTGTAACTATTTCAATTTCCCCATTCATAGGCCAATGCCAATAAGAGATGAATGTGAAAGGGTGCTGTGTAAACGTAATATGGTAAGAGATGATAGAGGATAAAAGATAAGAAAGAGAGAGAGAGTTTTGGTAATAAAACCAGCTCCACTTGCTATTCAACCTTATTTGAATTTCTAATAAGTAAAAAGGCCAATTTTATGGAAATTTCTTTCCTTTTGGCTTGAGTCTGAATTCCTCTCGTCTCTCTGTATAAATTTGGAGGTTTCTAGGCCGAAGGATGTTTGATGGGTGTCAGTTCTGTCGGAGTGTCTTTCTCTGACTTTCTCTCGTCTCATCTCCGTCATCCTCTTCTAGCCATTGTTCAATGTTGATAGTTGATAGCCCACAGCACACTTGACTTAACTCTGCTAGTCCGCAAGTAGCGTATGCAGTCGCAGATAGAGAGAGTATATAGGGACAGAGATCGGGTATCCTATTATAGAGTGGGATTTGAAATTTGAAGCTTGCAAAGCCTGGCCATGTTGAACGAAATTTAACCACTGTGCCCGATGCCATGTCACTGACTCTCTCTTTGTCACGTCGATTTTGAGTTGTAATAATAATGTTGAATATATATAGGGTCCGTATTGACTGTTCCAGTCACGTGTGTGCAGAGATATTGAAAGTCTGTTGTTTAAACTCAGATACTTTCAAATCTTTGGGTCTGTGTGCAGAGAGGGCCAGGGTTGCTTGACTTTCTTGTGGAAGGATTGTTAATAATATTCGTATTTGTTTGTCAGAATTTTATAATCGGATGGATTCCTTGAACTGAATTCTGGTAATACGATCTCGTAACTAAATAACTTGGTACTTTTACCCTGTATCTATTATCTCTGTTTATGAGATGAGAATGTGTACCAAGAAGGGAATTTTTGATTTGACCAGCTCATCCTTGTAGTTGTAAGTCATAGAAGGAGATTGTGTATAGAGAGACGTTGTGTGTTTGTCTGAAGGTTTGCATGCCCTTGTGGGGATGTTGCAGGCCGAGAACAGATCAATCTGGAGAGAAAGTCAAGGGATGTTGAGGCTGCTCTGAAGAACTCGAATGTTAGAGCTTTATGGAGCTTCGCAGTACCCGGGTGGGTTTTCTATTTGTCAGTATTTCTCCAGAAGGGATAGATGTTGGTAAAAAGTATTATGAGAACTGGTGCGAGGAGGAGTATGGCTAGTTCTTGGAAGCAGAGATGATTGTTAAATGAGAAACTGAGACTGGAGGATGGAGGATCAAGCAAGACAATGATATCTAACATTGTGTACTTATGTCTACATACAATAGACACGCATATTATAGAGATAGTATTTATAAAGGGTAAGTTTCATTCGCAAAAGGTTTCGTTAGTTCTTCCTCATCCCTGAGTTTTAAAAAAAAATGTGAAAAAGGAGAAAAGAGTTGCCTCTCTATCTCTCTGGTATTATGAAAAAAGAGTTTAATACTTTTTTTTGACTTGGGCTTTCGGGCTGAATAGAAAGTGGATGGAAACGGGGAAAATAGTAGCTTCAGTAGCTTGTGATAGTTTCTGAATGTGTCCTAGTCTTTCTGGTCTTGGTATCGTGTTTGCAAACATTTTTCTGCTGACTTTTCAATCTCTTTGGAAAGACGTGGAGCAAGTCTTTGTTTGACGTTCCTTATTCCTCCTCTAGCTGGAGGCTTGGAACTCTTCGAGTTGGAAATCCATGCCAGTTGGTTATTTGGCTTGCTTTTTGGCCCTTGTGCAATGTTTGTGGGGATGGGGAGAGGTTACCATACATGATCGGTTCATACCAAGAAGGCCTGTTTGATATGAATGGTGGTGGTGGGTATTTGCAGGAGAATGAGAATGATGAGAATACCCACATCGCTGAAAAAGTTGGCAATCTTTCCACTTTTTGTTGTTTTCTATGTTCAATTTTGTTGACTTGGCCTGGGTGATGGGTGGGCGAAGGAGCGTATATGAAATACAAGAGGAACCAGGAACCCTATAGGACTTTGAGGCTTGGAGTTGGGAGAATTCGAGAAGAGTTGGAACTTGGAAGTTGAAACTGTTGTTGGAGAAGAGTTGTTGGGTGGAGTTATAGAGAAACGTCTGGTGTATGGGTTGGATTTTAGGATGTTTTTGGCTCCGTGGTACAACTCTCTTATTTTCTGATTCTTACGACGTCTCATAAAATACGGACTAAACTGAGGAGGTTGAAGGTTTGAATGGGTGAAGGGAAAGTGGGGAAAGTTGATATGTTAGAGCTTAAGAATTCAAGGAATGTCAGTAAGTCAATTCGTCAGTTGATGGTGGGGGTATCGGGTATAGAGTGAATGACGTAGTGGGTGGTGGTGGTACCGTTTAAAGGGCCAGCTAACAGGGTTACTACACGAATAATATATTCATGAGGATGAGCTCTGTCTACTATGGCTACTAAGGGGATTGAGAATTCAAGAAGGATTCGTGTAAATATATATAACTGGGCTTTTTGTGTTTTACCTATAAGTATATAGAGCTTGGGGAGTTGGGCATGTTTCAATTTATATGTAAGAAGGGATGCATAGTAAGTAATAGACTTTATGGAGATATGGAGGGGATATATTTCATTCCTCGTATGACGGGTTGTGAGGGAGTCGATGATTTGAAAATACTTTTAGATTATTAAAGGGAATTTTATGTTCTTGAGTGAAGAGTGGTAAGGGATTCCCTGGGTGAGCCTTACTACTGAGCTACATACAAAAGAGCAAGATCGATACGATGAAATGATGAGACGAGATTTAGTATGGGATTTAAGGGATTCACTCCCATTATGAGTGAATTTTTGTGTAGACTTTTGAGGGAGTAAGTGAGAGTGTGAGCTTGTAAGAAGAATATGATGAGAAATTTCGTTTGAAAATGCTGAGAATGGCATGGGTTGAGGACATTTATTGCAAAAGGACAGGCGTAGGGAGATAATAAAAAAATGAATGGGAAAACGATTAGTTGGGAGTAGTAGGACACGGAGGACATGCAGAAGCTTTCTTTTACTTAAGAGAAAGTGCTCATCATCTTCCACATGCCAAATTGTCAAGACAGAAGACAAGCCTCTCTATATAGAGTCCATCATCCACCTCTGATGCCTCTACTATCAATGGAGGTAGATTGGACAGGGAATTTATGCACGGGAGTTTGAGACATATTTTGGAATGGAAGGATTGGAAATGGCAGTAGTTGGATAAGAAGGATAAAATATATATGTGGACATAGTAGCATGGATGGATGGTGTTTGGTTCATCCTAGACTCATCCCCTTGTCGCAAAGGCCCCCTCAGAATATCAAAGTGAAATGAAATGAGTCTCTCTCTCTGCTGGCTAGCAAACAACAAACGAATATTAAGGGGACTGTGACGAGAAGAAATGCCACCACCGCTTACCTAGCTCGACTCGACTCTTATTAAAGGGTAAAGAGGCAGAGGTATCCGGGAGTATGTCTCAAAGAATCTCTAGACTTGAGAGAACGTCATTACCATCGTCTTCTTCTTAGTGAACATCATCATCATCATCATCATCCTTGAGCAGTCACCCATCCATCCATCCGGGAAGATCTTATTCTAAGGACACTTGGAGAAATGGCTCATTTCCATTTTCCATACTCCATGCTCTGGATGATGTGGCCTAATATGGCGTTATTATGAGCAAGATGAGGATTCAAGTATTTTCCAGAGGTTGGATTATATATTGAGAGGAAGGAGGAATGATTGTTGTTGAAGGCAGGGGAGTAGATTTTTCTATTGTTGGGGATGGAAGTTGTTAAGATTGCCTTGGGTAATTTTTTCTTTGTCCGAGGTAAGATGTACTTGAATTCTAGAGCCGATTGTATTGTTGAGAGTCGAGATAGAGATGTAATTAAGATTTAGAGTGGGTTTTAAGGATGGCTTATTCAATAATAAGTTCACCACTGCCACTGAGTCAGTCTTTAAGTAGGATTGCATTGTGTCCTAAAGACTCTGGACTGATCTGTGTCGATGGGGCAGTGCGGATTTGTTGATAGGAGCTTAAAGAAAGAAAGTGTGAGCCTGTAACATTGGTATTTGTGTATATGGGATAGATTGGGCTATACCGTCTACAGGGAAAGTGGAATAAATTGTAGAGGACAAGGTGGGATTTTCCAGGGCTGATCCGTAAATATAATGTGAATTTGTGTCCTCTATTTTAGGTAAAGTGAGAGTGAAAGTTTTGGAAGGAAATAAGGGCTATACGTCTCTGCTACTTTGTAATTGGTTGTGGAAGTGTTGAAAATATATCATATAGCTTCAAGGCCCGAAAGTCTATTGAGAGTGAAGTTCAGTGAAGACTATATCTAAGTCTGTTGGGTGTTATTATTATATTACGGAGATATATATATTTTGTGTGTATAGATCGACCTCTATAACTTGAGATAAAATCACAGAGAGAGAAAGCTCCAGAGAGAGACCTGGTGACTAACGAGTCGGAACGGAGAGATCTGTTTCTGAAGTGCTTTCCTCTACTAATTAGGATTTAATTTTTCTCTGACCAATCCCATCCCTTGCTTTCCCCAGCTGCTTAACTCATTTCCCCTTGATTCGGCCAGTTTTTGAGAGAGTTTGGAAAGATTTCACTCTCCTAATGCATAGTGGTTTGGTTCTCTATAAACCGAGAGCCATGGATTTCTAGTGTTGAGAGTCATAAAGTATTTATAATTCAGCGTAATAGTAATAGTTCCATATAATACTTTCGAGTGGTGCAGAAGGAGATTATGGATATGTTAAGAGCTAATGTATGTATATAGGGATTAGTATTTGAAATGAGAACTTTGTCCCGTCACTTTGTGTGGAGAAGTTTTAGGAGAGGCGAGTGAGGAGGGCGATCAATCAACTCATTTCGGTTGACTTTGTGTAGATTGTCAGAGGTGGGTAGGCAGGAGGGATGGAGTGTGAGTGAAGTAAATGCATTAAGTCGTTTGAGCTATTTTATCAGAATCAGATATGTGTATTTGGACTGACTGTTGGGGTTGGTGTTAGTTTGACTGTTATCTTAACGGAAGGATTAGTGCAACCAGCGGGGCTTAGATTTTGTGCAGTATTAAATTATTTGTGTAATATTGTATATGGGTGGAGAATTATGTGGATTAAGACTTTGAGAGGGAATGAGGCTGAGTGGCTTTCTCTGTGGCATGAATTCTATAAATGCCAAGTGGGGTCATATTATATTTATGTATGCGGTATGGTCTCTTATTGGATCGTTTGGTAGAATGCGAATTTCCAGAACTTTATGGCTGGAATCTCGGCCGGATCTTTCTTGGAGGTCCATATAGAAAGTAGTTGGTATGTTTAATGTCAAGAGAGAAAGTTGAGATTTAGTAACGGATTTGTGAGGGGCAATTATTAAGGACAAAGTATTTAACTTTCTTGGATTTGTGACTAATATGTTAACTCTTGGGTTAGGCATAGTTTTAGGTTTTAGTTTTCGAAAAAAATAAGAGAGATTGTGATGTGGTTATGCATGTTCAGTTATGAAAGCAGAGACTCCCTGCAGGTAGTCCAAAGTAATTTGTTGGGGAAAAGGACGAGCTGGTGTAACCTTTGAGTTCTATATATACTATGCAAGTATAATATAATATTGTTATGGGCTGGGATGATGAAGTATAAATTTGCATATGACGGCCCGGGGGATCAAGAAGAGATTTGGGAACATGTGACTCCTCTCCATATTATAAGCTCTTTGGAGAGATGCCGTTTTAGAAATGCGAAATGTCAGTCAGGTTGCCCTGTGCCTTGTAAAGTAGGTGTGTGCTCAGATTATTATGGATGTATGTATTTTGAAGGTAGAGGGAGAGGACTACGGGCTTAAACTTCGTTAGCGTATTCCCCCCATAGGAGAGAAAGTCACACATGGAGATTTCAGTGTAAGTCTCCGTCCAGTGATTTATGAAGATTGATTGCTTCCTCTCTCTCTCTCTCTCTCTTTATAAGAGAAGGGGGAAGGTTTCTTGGTATTCCTAGTCTTGTGTGTGAATTATGCAAAACTCATTCCTGTTTTAGCAGTCAGCATCAACAAACTACATAGGGAGTCCCTCACCTCCTCCGAGCTAATCTGGGAATCTAAATTCCAACCTTCTTTCAGTACAATAGTACACCCACCGATCTGGTGCCGACGGACGGACTTGTATACTGTGTTCCAGGCTGTTTTTTTATGCAGCTGGGTACAAGCGGAAGAGTTGCGTTATGTAGAGCATATAGGGTTTCAAAACTGAATGTCACACTATGACTTTGGAATTTGAATGTACGTTGTGTAGAAGAGGTTGCGGGTGTTTACTGGAAGGGAGAACTCTTGTTTGTCCTAATATTTATTTGATCGTGTTTTTGAGTTGTTTTTTAAAGTTCAAAGAAGAATGAAAAATGTAGATTTATTTTTTGAAATAGAAACATGGAGAATAGGTGAGAGATTTATAATAATTTCAAACATCCTGTTCCACCCGGATTTTGCGTGTTATCTTTAGCTAGATAAGAAAAGGACACAAGTAGGGACATATCTTTTGTTTCTTTTGAGTATTTGCGACCGTTTCTAGTCGAGTATTTTTGCCCAGGGTTTTGGCCTAAGTTCTTTCGTGTTAGTATTCAATAATGTCAAAGTTTGGAGAACTAATGTTGAATGAGTTGGGATGGGGAATGAGAAGTTGGTGGAGGTAAGTAGGAAGGAACGTAGACTTATAAAGTAGCGTTTCTTAGCAGGTAGTGTAGGTGTAGACTGTAGATTAGGTGGTGGTGGTAGAATAAATTATGCTGACATGTCACCAAAGAAAGAAAACACTGTCAACCGTGGTCTGTTGTTGTACAAGTCTTAGTCTGTATTTAGTATACATGTGAATAGTGCGTCTATAGATTCCCAGTCCCAACCCCCACCGCCACTCCTGCCCTGTAATTAGTCAAATTTTAGAACGAGTCCTTGCATAATCGTATTAAGTATTAATTGTCCTCACCTCCTCTCCTGCTGCACTGCATTTCAAAAAGCGACCACTGAAAAGAAGAGCTCCAGCAATTCAAGTACACAGAAGTGTTGAGAGATCGATGATGAGAAAGTTCTCTCTCGCTCTCTTTCCATTTTTGTAAAATATTAATGAGCTTTAGCAGTGGCTAATGGCCCCTTTATCGGAAAAGGCTTAGGGCTCATTCATCTATTGTCAAGGTGGATCAAATAGCCTTCTTTTTTTCCTTTTGAAAAAAAGCGCAAAGGAAGGCTTAATTATCTATAGTTGGAAGAAAAGTAGGTAGGTATTTAGGTATTAGATATAAAGTTGGAAGTTGGAGGTTAGGTAGTACGACTGGGTTTGGTTAGGTTGAGCATGTACGTACGTACACATCTATTATGTAAATG
This sequence comes from Agrenia bidenticulata, assembly GCA_034694785.1. Lineage (NCBI taxonomy): Eukaryota > Metazoa > Arthropoda > Collembola > Entomobryomorpha > Isotomidae > Agrenia > Agrenia bidenticulata. The sequence continues at coordinate 52,390 of JAQFYM010000104.1, forward strand.
CTTTCACTTTGCTCTTTACATTCTTTGTAAGTAGTTGTGGCTTATGTTATGTTGTGTGAGAATGTTTTTTAGGTCGAAGGTCGATTTGTTGTTTGTAGCTAAATAATGAAATAAGTTTTAGCTTGTGGTGTAGGTGTATGAATGAGCGTGGGGGAGTTTTGGCATGTGCATAGTTTCGATTTGGTTGATTTTAGAAGGTGGATAGCATTAGGTTATTGGAGGTAGCTTTTTGTAATCACTCTGTGATAAATTAGTAGAGAGGTGTATTGTATTTTTATCCGCCTTAGGCACGACTCCAGCGACTACTGCGGCCTTTTATAAAGGTAAGAATAAGGGTGGGACGATGGGATATGATTTTTGATGATGATGGACAATGGATCGGGTTACTTAAGAAAATGAAATCAGATCTGTTCAAAGGGATCATTAAGTTTTTTTTATCCCACCATTGTTAGAAAGGCAGCCAGAGGTGACTGGTGGCTAGTGTTGGTTCGGTTTTGATGATATTGATAGGTGTACGAGTTATGCTGGGGTTATATTGTCCTTAATAGACTTCGTTTGATTTTTGATGGTTGGGTGAGTGTGCATTGTTATAAGGGGAAGTATGGGGAGGGAAGCATTAAGGTTTTAAAAAAAGCACTTAATGTGTGTTCCCTCCTTACCGGCTTATTTTTTCCTATTCGGCAGTATTTTGAAACTTGAGATGTATGGAGAGTTTCTTAGGTTGAATGCAGTGTGGACTGTGGGTATGTAGGCGGTGTAATTTAGACGGATCTATTGTATCTTTTTATGCATCGCATTGTGTTGGTCTCTGTGGTGAGCCGGTCGTGTTGTTCATTTAGTTGATTATATACATTGTGTGAGCATGTATGTATGGGGGTGTGTTTGTTGTTTGGGAAGTAGTGATATGATATGACATGAGATGAAACACAGAATGTTATTAGGCTTGTAGACATTGTGGAATAATGGAGTTTAAGTTAAGTACGTGTGCCCATATTTCAGCCGAGAAAAAGGGCTCGCGGTCTTCCAACTAAGGGACTCGATGGGTGAAAGAGTTTCTGGTCCTCTCGGCTTTTGAAGTCATGTTCTCTCATTTCCTCTCTTTCTCTTTCTTATGGGGCCGACTGGTCTTTGATAATAAAAACTATTTGGCACGCGAGCACACCGACACGACAATTCCCCCTTGGGTTGCCTTGGGTGGGTGGGGCACGTGGGGCATATGTATTTCTACTAATATCTCTGGATAGACGGTTCGTGGAACTTGTAATGTAATAATGGGATATCTGATCTCGGCTTGTGATGGCGGTGATGTGATAGTAGATTCCCTTGCACATGCACTACAGCCAACTAATCATTGGGGCTAGCATTTTAAAACTAGTTCCTCCCGTCTTCTCAAAAGTAGTCAAAAGTGTTGTCGGCGTGTGTAACTTTTATGTCAAGTGTTTGTAACGTGGTGACATTGGCATGTTTCGTATGACATGTTTTAAGGTGATTGATGTTAAGGTTTTTAATTGCTGATCCCATGTCGAGTTGTTTACAGAGGTGGGTCAGGACGAGGAAAGTTATTTGATTGAGAGTTCTAAATGTCCTGAAAAGTCAGTCTGTCCTGTAATCCCGATCTGTCACTGTCAGTGTCATGTCATGATCATATATATGTGCATATCTGCTCCCTACTCGTTCTTCTCATGTTACCTCTTCTTGTGTCAAATCAATCCATCCATCCGCATCCGTGGGTCTCGCGTCTCTAGGGTAGGCTCAAGTTAGAATGTGGCTGATATGTTCTAGAATGTAGAATCTGAAAGGGAGCAATGCATTAGGATAATTCAGGATCCTGTTGGACGGAATCATGTCTTCTAACCTCTTGTGTGTTATGGTCTATAAAGAATAATAGTTTACCTATGGATATCCCCATTAGAAAGGATATAGTAGCAAACTGTGTATAAAAGCCCCACATATGGCTCAGAATGGGAGTGTAAGTTTTTTTTGGGTTTTAATTTCGTTCCATGATCCCTCGATTTCCCCTTGTTGTGAAACATTAGTGAAGGAGGGCATTTCATTACGATTACACCAGCTACCTATCGCACCTCGGTCTCTTACATATCGATCTCAATTTTGTGGGAGCGGTGCGGTGTGTGGTATGGCTTTTCCCTTGACTCCCTTGTACGAAACCCAAGTTGGGTGAATTTGTATTAGAAATGTGTTTGAAGTTTTGTTTGGCAAGTTGGTACGGAGAAGAATAGAAAGAGAGGAAAGTGCATTGTTATTATTAGAGATATAACCATGTGGACGTAGCTGTTCTATTCTTCTCTCTTGTGATGATGATGATAATGATATTGATGCTAAATGGTGTTAGTTTGGGGCTTTTGGTGTGTGCTGCTGTATCGGCTATCAGTTTATTAAAGTTGGCACTTGTACAGTTTGTCAGGTTGGCCTGGCTTGGGTTCCTGGATTTCTCTTTTGTTTCTGGGTGCGGTGAGGAAATTGAGGATTTTTGTGCTGTAAGAAATGGTGGTGGAGAAAAGTCATAAACATTTGTTCGTTATGTTATTCGAGAGAAAGTAAAAGGGTTTTGAGAATGTGATTTCATTTAGAAGAATTTGCATGGCTATGGGCTATTCTCTCTGTATTGTTAAAAGGGAATGGAATGACTCCAGTCATTTGTTCTGAGCTTGTTCTTCTCCCTCTACCTCCTGCATATTTGATAGTGTGTGTTCTGTAGGATTTTACCAACTTTGACTCTTATATGTTGGAGAATGTAATGAGTTGAGGTTGTGTGTTGGTACATGGTTCATTGGATCCGTTGTTAGGTTTCATGTGTTTATTGCCTGTATTATAGCCTTGGAAGGGTATGAGATTATTATTATTTTATTGTAAGGACATGGACGTTAAAGGGCATAAATCTGAGGATGTAAATGGATTGGAGAAAGTCAGGGAATGTAAAGCAAGTAGTTTTGAGATGGATATAGAGGATAAATGGTATTCATGGTATGGTATTGGAAGGCTTGAGAAATGTGACTTGTGCTTCCCTTGCTTTTACTAGTTGATTAAAATTATTGATATTCTTGAGATTTCTAGACTTGTGAATCTGATAAGAGAGCGAGAGAGAGAAGGTTGGTGCTGTGTGTTTTTCTGAGATGACAAATCGTTATCATTTGTCTACAGAGGGGTGCTGAGGGACTGGTGGTATTGATTTTGTCTGTGTACGAGAGAAACTTATAATTTGGCCCGTTCTTTATATTTGTATATTAAGTTAAGTTGATGCTGGAGAATTTCGAAACTAAAGGAGCAAAGCGGGTAGGGAAAGTTTAGTTTCAACGTTTCAAGTAATAATGTGCCCCTTGTACTTGTAGTAATGCCGTGTGGGTCTTATAAGATTTAGGAGATGGTGATGCAGTGGCGGAGGTGGTGTTGGCTCTAGTTTTCGAGTGTAATTTTCTCAGGTCGAGGGAAAGGCAGGGAAGACAGAAAGAGAGATGTGTCTGTATTCATGAAGTCTGAGTGAAAGTTGTTCTTTTTCTTGAATCTTGAAGAAAGTGAGGGAGGCGTCGTGAGTCGTGTGTTGTACGTAACGTTCGGTTAGGAAAGTGAACGTCCCAAAGGTCTCGTACCAAATGGCCCTTCCTTGCCAGTGTCCCAGATGTCCAATATAAAAATATATATTGCCAACAGGGCTCTCCTCCTAAAGTATGAAGTGGATGTATGTCGTCGTCTGTATAGGCTGAGAAGAATTACTGCTGGCTTCTCCTATGGATCTGTACATAAGAAAGAGGAGGGTATGTATAGAACAGTGATGGTAGGTTGGCTTTGGCTATAGCACTCCTGAGTCCTTCCTGACGATCTCTTTGACTCTTTGTGAATGTCTTCGCAGTCGATTTGAAACAGGAGAATCACCCTGAAGGCAAGGGAAACTGGAAATATTCAGAAATTGGTTAAAAGTCAAGATCCAATGACTTTCTTACTGCTCTTGTATAGTCTGTACATATTTGTAGTTGGAAGGTCACCGAAACCAATGACTTTCACTGGGATTGAATGGTGAATAGATGGATATAGCTGTGTTGGATGGAGGTCGGGTTTGGGCCTCGGGGTATATAGTTGGATTAGATACTGGATTGGACTATTAGGGGAATAGCGGTGGTAGAAAGTGGTGGTGGTGGTGGTTGAAAATAAGAAAAATGTGGAAATGTCAGTAATGTCACTCAGGTAAATTGGGAGATGTGAAGGGGAAAGAGAAAGTAGGATGTGTGTAGTTTGTATCCGTCGTAGTCGATAGGGGCGATCTGATCGGTTCATGAAGGTAGAATACAAATTCGAGATGTGAGAATTTTGAATGGTCTCCATGGCCCAGTGTGTGAGGGTAAGCCTGGGTAGAGGATAATTTAGTTAAGCCTACCACATAGTTACATGCACTGGATATTGTGCGGGTAAATTCACTTGTAAGTTGGGACTTACAAGTGCTTCCATGTAGTTAGATTGGAGCTAGTGAGTCGTGCTGGGTATAGTGCAGTATAATATAGTCAGTTGTAACGAGAAATTGAGTTTTCATGTTTGCTGAGATGGATTATAAAATCCAGGAGGAGACATGATACTTAAGCTCTGTGAGTAAGATACTACTTTCTCAGAAAGAGAGAGAGGGACTGGCGACAATCCGCATTTTTTTTTCGCTCCCTAAAAGTCGTGAGGTTTATATTCTATGCCTTTGAGTTACTTAAAACCGTAGTTTTTTGTTAAATAGCCCAAGGAGCCAACCCGGTTGCAAATGTTAAAAATGCGGGAGGGGAATTAAATGTGAGAAATACGGTATTTTCCCTCTTGGCTGATAGGATTTGTACAAGTCCGTGGAAGTCTATAAGCAGAGGCAGATGTTGAGAAACATTTTTCTGGTAGAGTTGCCATTTTTCTAAACACTTTTCAGCCTTTCTTTTCCTCACTTTTTTATTCAAACATTTCCAGCCGTTCCGAGCACCTAAACTTTCCTCTTAAGATTGGCTATAAAGAATAAGGGTGTAGGCAATAAGTACAGATAGGAAATCTAGAAATCTTTATATATTATATGTATATACACAGATTTGACATACATATACAAGTGGATGGGAACTGGTAACAGCCTTTTGGATTCTGAGGTTCTGACTTGGTCTGTCGCTTGTCCTCTCTGGTATATAATATAAATATGATTTGTAGCTCCAGGCGAAGACACAACGACTTCTCCCAGATAATAATAGAGAGGAAAGTTCTTGTAATATTATGGCTGGAGATTTGTTAAATTTTGTAAAAACTTTTCTCTCCATGGCTTACCACCCTCAGGGGGGATTTTTTATAAGGAAATAATGGGACGAGTTGAAGTGTATGTAGAAATTTGTTCCAGGAAGGTCAGATTGATGGAGAGAGGAGTGAGTCACGAACTCCGAATAAAGTACTAATAACTAGGTTGATGGCACGTGGTTGATTGTATGTTAAATGTGCAGTGTGTGCGATGCAGTTGCATTGCATATAATAATGTGTTTAATACAACTCTAGTAATAACTGTGTAATAGCATCCCTCGCCCTTGTTTTCCGGCAACAACTTCTAACTAACTATATAGCCCCCTCTGCTCATAAGGATTGGTGATATATTTTTTGGCTTAAGGGAGGGATTGCTCTGTCGTGCGTTGACGAGGGGATATCGGAGTACACACGGGAAGTTGGTGGGACTAATTGACTTTGATATGCTAGAATTATTACAACTAATTGACATTTCAGAGGCTATCATTTCCAGTCATTCTTCCAGGCGGTTTGCTATCTCATCCGTTAAAGTTGTTAATAAGTGGAGTTAATGAATCGTGGAATGGGCTCTAAGCTCTAGAGAACTGCTTGTACACTCCCGTCATCCTCCTCTTGGGGTATTATTGAGATTTCTTTCTTCCATTCTAATAGACGATTCTAATAGACGTAGAAAGTTTTTGATTCCAAAATGCCCGTTGGATTTGATTGATTAGTATATAAAGGGTTGAGGACGAGGACGATATGACCGAGGCAGCTCAAAGGTTTTTCTTTTAATGAGAGTTAGTTAATGGGAATTCAATTTTTATATGTCAGAGTCAGAATGGAAGGAAAGGAGGGCTTTCAATATTTGAGAAAGTAGAGAGATGAAAATTCAAAGAAGTCTGTCTGAAAGGAATTAGCATTCGGAACTAGTGAGGTCTGGATCTAAAGGTGCAGGTTTCTTAGAGGATGACTTGGAAGTTGGAGTATGGGGTATGGACTATGGACTTGGTTAGATTGGAATTGAGTATGTTGGATGTTGAATTCCAAGTCTTTTTGGTTTTTTTGGGATTGGCACTGCCATGATGGGCCATACGGACATTCATGGAGTTGACTGAGCTTGGTAGTATATCGTCTTGGAAAGGGTTATATCCATAGAGGAGTATAATATGTATACATTTGGGATTGGGATGCCATGTGTGGTTGAGGTTGAAGGTTTGATATGGATGGAAAGAGAGGAGGAAGAATTTGTTGGATTGTGACTTGAATAATTATGATGTGTGTGATGTTGAATTGTGTGTGTCTCCACTTGAGATGAGCTCTCTAGAGTTGCCTAGTCTACTACTCCCTGATTTGGCTTAATGATCCAGCACAACTTTGGAGCAGTGGCGTATAGCAGCCTTCGCCAGCCTCGGCCCTGGTGGGGATTCGAATCTGAGAGGATGTTCAAGATTGAAGGATAGGGAGGGCGGAGCTAGCTTTGACATCCGAGGGATGCAAGGGTAACAGTCTCGAGAGAAGGGATAAACGGTTTAAATGCTGAGGTCGACTCTGATGGGCTTTGGTTGAAGTCTCATTGTTGGTTGTTCAAGAGATTGTATGTATGTACGTTTAGCTATATATTGGAGGATTTTATGGCATTGGTTTGGTTTATTTGTATTACATAATAGTAAGCCCTATATAGGTACTAAAAGTACTTGTGGTGGTAGTGCCTCTACTTTCTCGAGAGATTTCCCTGATGGAGAAGACTCGTTTTTGAATGACAGAGCCAGCACCTCCTCCCTTCAATGGAGCATTGTCAAGAGCTCTTCAGAATTTATCCGGATTTTTTTTCTCTCTCTCTCACAAAAATCCCAACTCCAGCTCTCTTTTCTGTCCAGGAACAAGGAAATTGCTAAAGGTTTCAAATAGTCGACAAGTCTGGAGCTACTGCTCGAGTATTGACTCTCTCTCTCTGCTCAATGTATCTTTCATGGAGAGGATTGAGGAAAGTAGCCGGATGGGAATTCGGTATTAGTCTGTCCGTACTTTGAGATGTGTACGGAACGTATACAGAACCCTAAAGCTACTAGATGGTATGAATTTTTGTACCCGGACGAGGAATAAGGGCTTATTATTATCATTATTATTATTTTTATTATTGATGTTGAGCTGGAATCTGGGAATCCAATAATAGAGAGAGGAGAGTATGTGTATAGTGATTTTGCTTCATGTACTTTCCTCTTGAGAATTATTATTGACTTTTGAACGAGCTGAATAGACTTTGCTACTACTACTGATTTTTTTCATCTCTCTCTTCTGGCCGTTCGACTAGTTTTTTTGGCCTGTAAAAAAGCTGTAGGGATAATTCCATAGTTTACTCGGATTTTTTTCTCTCTCTGACTCTCTCAATATATAGTTTTGCAAGCATGTTATGGATATATAGAATAGTAGATGGTGATGGTTACAAGAAACGAAAGGGACTCGGCATTGTCGACTCTGGACTTGAATGTTGATGTGGTGGAATGAAAGAGGCATGAGAAGGGCTGGCTGGGGAGTATTAGATTTTGACAGGTTGTACTGCTCCCTCCTCCCAAGATATGGCAGCACTCCGTGACCTCTGAAAGCAATAGGAATATTGCATTTTAGGCTGATGGATCAAGAGGTTCCCATTTTTTTCTTCGTTTCTTATGAAAAGAAATGATTTTTATCGATTAAAAAGACATATATATAAAATATGTATATGCAGACAGGATGCATTATTACTGGAGGTTACATTGGTCCGGTTTATTTTCTTCTCTTTCTTTCTAGGATGATATGAATTAAGGTTTTGCTAGTGAATTGAAATAAATGGGATGTAAGCTATAATGCTTGGGAGGTTGGGAATAAATTGGTTGGATGAGATTGTAGTACCTGCTATGCTACTCTATTACTACCTAGATGATGGCAGTGGTGGTCTTGCTTGTCTCCTTATATGTAGGCTCGTAGATGAAGGAAAGGATAAATATGTTCTGGAAGGTAGGATGCGGGAGACCCTTAGATTTATTAGGGACATTGAATAACTTGTTCTGGGGAGGTGGAGAGGCAGAAAAAATATAATGGCTTCAGAGTGTGGAAATTGGTTTAATTTTGTAGAGATGATGAAAGGCTTGTGCCACTCGTAGTAAGATTAAAGTCTCTCTCTCTCTCTCTCTCTCTCTGGTCGGGTGGAGGACTTTGTTGAGGTTGGCAATTAAATGATCTTGGTTGGTGGTGGTGGTAGTGGAGGTAGCTGTGTGCGTATGTTCTAATAAGAGCTGAATCGTTTGGATATATGTGAAATAATATGAATAATAATATGATATTGAGATATGACCAGGTTGGGTTTGTTAGTTGGTGGGGAAAGCTTATGAAAAATAGTGCTGATCTCGCAAAGTCACTTCAATCCCGTTTCTATTTATTAGGAAAGTTTCCCCCTTTTGGAGAGGGAACAAGCTTGTATACTTAAAGGGATATGTATTTTGTCCTATATAGTATCTATATGTATTTATTATAGGAGAGTTTAGCATATCGTCCGGGTTTTAGCAGAGTGTACACAACTTTCATTATTTTATTTCACACTCGGATATTATTTTATCTCCAAGTTCCAGCAAGCTTGTATCTTGTAGCGTTACTCAGCAGAGTGAGTTAGTCTGTAATTTCAGGGGGGGGGGTCAGATGTTGTGTAGAAGAGTAGGCATGTATTCCTATAGATAGTGTGGTAAAGTGTTCAAATCCCATGTCAAAGAAAACATGCTGATTTCTACAAGTTTTTCGTATACTTATAAAAACAAAATTGGCTTATGAATATTTCTATCCTATATTGGTGCATAAAGTTTTGAAATTCGGAATAAGCAGGGAGGGTCCCTTAGTCCTAGAGTCCTAGTGAGTAGTATTGGTTTTTTATATGGATTTTGCAATTTCTTCCTCATCATTATTATTCCATTTTGAGATGGAGTTTTCTCGGACAAAGTGAGTCAGTTTTTCCCAGACTTTCTGGCTTTCTCTTTTTATTGAAGATGTAGAGAGTGGTGGGTATTTTTTTATGCCTTCGCAAAATGTATTCAACGTTTGGCTTGGTGTAGTTTGTGTATGTGTGTGTATATGGTCTTGTGTGCAGCTGGCTTTTCTCTCTCTGAACTGAAAGTCTAAATGTCGGAAGGCTCAAGTGAAGCTTTTATTATTCCAATAAATCCATCTTTTTCCCATCTCCTGTCCGTCTGTCGGCTATGACTGACTGATGTGTGTTGGAAGTGTTCCTAGTCTCTCATTCAAAGGATAATGTCTGTCTGTAGGGATGGATGTGGGATAGCACACGGGATGTAGGATGATTCGTCAGGGAATGATTTCAAAATGGCAGTGGTGGATAAATGCAGGGCCAGGAGAAATGTCCTTTTTGGAGAGAATGTCACGAGGAATGAAACAGGAGCGAAAGTGCAATTGACTGTGATACACAGTATGACTTTTCAATCCTCTGCCGTATTCGACTCTGGTTTTATTATGACGTGAAGTAAGTTACTCACCGAGTTGGACAGGGAGATAGACATCATGATCATTATTGCTTAGGTTTTTTTTGTAAAGCATGTTTTTTTAAGAGTTAGGAGTTATACTGTAGTATTAGTATTTGTTCTGTGAGACCTCTCTGTGTGTTTGTAGATTATATGCGAGTTATGGAAGAGTTTTAAAGTACATGAATGGGAATTGGGTTGAACCTCCTTCCGTTTCTATGAGTTGCTAAAAGCACCTTTTGGAATACCAAAAAAACATGAAGTAAATTCTTTGTGCAACTCAAGGAAGTTAGAAAGTAAAAGGGTGGACTAACAGGGTCTGGAATTTAAAACCCTTTGGGTTTTTATCTCATCAAAATGAAATGAATTACATGGGAATTACATGTAAGGATGTCTAAGTTTTATTTTTTATCTGATTTTATTTTCTTGGAAAGGATTTTATTCTGGAGGAAGTGAGGGGAAAAGTATTTGAAGATTTTATAGCTCGAATGAGTTGGCTGCACCGTGAGTTTGAGATATGAATTGGGCTGTCGGGTTGACTATTATGTGGACTCAAAGTTAAAAAGTCCTATCTCTCTCCGTGTGTATGTACACATAGCTGGATAATAACTATAACTATAAGGATGTACTTTGTACGAAGAAGTTGGCGGAAAAATTGGCTGAGTAAGGGTAAAAAAAAGTAGAAAAGGACCGCTTTTCTATAGCACACGTTCCCCACTCTTTTTATCTTAGAAAGAGGAGAGAGAAATTTGCATAAAATGTTTGAATCTATTTATACGAGTTGAGAAGTAAGTTTAACTAGGAGAGTAGAGAGGTGTTGGTTCTTTGGACATGACGGAGATGGAAGTAGGAAATGGAGATGAGGAAATTTTGTGCCTTTTTCGGCTTTTTCGTTGAATTTATTTTTTTTCCATTTTAAAGAGAGAGAAATTGTAAATTGTTCCCAGAGTATGGAAGATGGAAGAGTAGGAGGGGAAATGCAAATGGATCAGAGCGGTTTAAAGAGTGCCAAAAAGTTTCCCCTTTTCTCTCACACTTTCCACCTCCACCTTTGTGAAAGACAGAGTTGGTAGTTAAATCGGAAGTGGGCATATATTTATGATAATGTCAGCCTAGGACGAGTACAAGTCCAGCAACCCCTCGCTCTCGAGAGACTATTCAAAATTCAAAAGAAAAGTGTGAGAAAAAAAGCATGGATAAATTGGTGCTAAGTTGTGCTTAAAGAGATGGGGAGATTGCTCGGTAGTATAAAATATTCTAGGAGGGATCCCCCCGTCAAAAAACGATTAGGAAGATGAGTACGCCTCTGACCTTTGCTTGGGAGAGATATGAGAAATTGACTATGGACTACATCTCCAAAAAAAAGGCTTCCGATTGGCTTAAGAAAGGGTTGAGAGATATTCCCTGTGTATAATAAAAGTGTGAATTCGTTGAGTGAAAGTGAACGGATGGAATGTTTTTTCTCACGCTGGGAAAGCAGCCGTGTATTCATTGTTGAAGAGCCGGTTTTGGTACTCCTCACAATACTTGGGAGATATGTATAAATGTATATATATAAGCACACATGTGCAAGGGAGGGTCTCTCTAGCTTATCTATAGAAGAGATCCCCTTAAGTTGGTATCGGTAGACTTTCTTAGGCTGTGGGAGTATTATGAAAAATGGTAAAATACATATAATAATATAAATCTGAGGGAAATGAGGCAGAGAGGGCTAAAGTGTTGCCTTTTTTGTACTCGTCTCTCCCCCTGAAGATGTAGAGTGTAGAATGTGTTTGGGAAAAAGAACAAGGTAGTTTCATAACTCTTTTGTATAGGATTTGAAGTGTTCTGGCCGTCTTGGGCTATTTATGCGAAATGATTTGAACCTTGTCCTGAGCTACTGTAGCGGCTTTGGAAAAGGTGAAGAGGAACTATAAGGAGTGAGCCGACGTGGCGTTCCATGATGAAAGATGAGAAAGGTCCCCTCCTACTTCTCTCTGGGTTATTCTTGCTATTATTAGGATTATTATCATTATAGTGGATGTAGACTATAGAGGGTACTGACACGATGGGTGTACCGTAATTTATGAATTTAGTGTGGGATGAGGAAGAGGAGATGAAAATACAGAATAAGTTGTCGAGGTGGATATAATAATAATGATCTTGTAGTGAAAGGAGACTCGAGAGATCCATGTATGTATGTGCAGTATATTATGGCAATCATTTACGACCGTTTTTAATATCGCCTCCAAATTGGGTTGAAACAGACGTTTATGACCACTTTCCACCACGGCTATTTATGAGCTGGCTTGACAGAGTAAAAAAAGTGATACATATGTGATGAGCTGGAGGAGTGGCTCAGTCTTGGTTGAGGTCAGCTCGCATGGCTCTATATATTGTATAGGGAGATTTGAGAGTGGTTTTTGAGCTAGGGTGGTCACTACTGGTCAGCATGGTGGTAGTGCTACTATAATTTTGAGGAGTGAGTCGGAGTGACTAGAGCTTTTCACAGCTTTCCCTTCTCTCTGTCTTTGCGTTTCTTTAGGAGAGAAAGTTTTGTGGGGAATTGGGAATTGAATCGCCTGTAGCTGTTACGGGTCAGAAGAGGAGGGAGATGACAGGGTGTTTTAAGATTATGGGATTTCAATACCCGCGTGTGTGAGAGGTCCGGAGATCCAAGGAGCTGGTGGGTAGTGGGAAAAGTAGAATTGATGATATTCTTGGGGTTTCTTCCCAACTTTCTCTCATGTTGAGAAAGTTGTAGGAAAGGGAGTTTGGAGTTCAGTGGTGGTGGTTCCCCCTTTGGCCTATAACACATGCAAATGCATATGTGATTTAGTCGAGTTTTTTCCCTCCTCTGAGAGCCGTTTGAGTTGAGAAAGGAGGCTGTAGTGTCCATCTGTACGAAAGGGTGGATAGCCTCTGTGTGCATGTATATAAAAAAGAAGATAGTATGGTGGATCGAAATTTATTGATCCATTCATCCATCCGTTCTGTAGAGTTGGTAGTTTAGTCTGTTGGATCTTTGGATGGGAGTTGTTTCTCTCGGGCTTTTTCTCACTCTCTTTCTCCCTTGTATATATGAGAGAGGGTTTGGTGGATGGTGTTCTGGTCTTGGTGGTGGTGGTGTGGTCGTCCTCTTCGTCCTCTTGCTTCGTGGTAGGGGTGAGGAGTATATGCATTCACACAGTGTGTAGATAGTGTTATGGATGAGAGTGTATAAATGATTGTCTGGTCATAATAATGTGTAGGATGACGCTCTTGGGTCCGACTTTGGCCTGCTGTTCCAGTCACTTTTTTTGGGGACTTGGTATGGAAGGAGAGAAAGGCTTATCTTATGAGTCTTTGTCCCTCGTAGTTTACCATTCTGGCTTGAAAGACAGATATAAATGTATGGGTTTGGGCTTTGGCAGAGTTGGCTGGGTATCATTTGGCCCATATGGGCCCTTCTTGGCCACTTTCTTCGTTCTGAGGCGCGTCTCCTGGAGGTGCTGGTGGAGTTTAGTTAGTAGTAGTAAGGATTTATACTTTAATCCCTTCTTGTATCTGCTACGTCCTCGTATCATTCCCATCACTGCTGAGCTCTCATCCTGGAAATATACTGGAGAGAGAGAGAGAAAAATGGCTTAGGTCAATTCAGTCAATTGGGTTGAAGCTTTTTGGGGTATTCGAACTCAAACTGGACCTGAGGGTACTGGACGACTTGCTGTTGGTCACGACTTGTTGTAACTGGTCCCTTAGGATTGAGATTATATGCGATCTGTAAATAAATCCTTGAACTAGTTAGCCGACTGTGAAACTTCCTCAGGCTCTCATTAGCAATATAATCTTGCTTCCTTGGTATTCCCCCCATCTTCATCTCTGACGGACCGGTCATGGGCCCAATTTCACCCGATTTGGGGCAGTGAGCTGTGGCTGAACTCAAGATCATATCTTCGAGTATGTAATCGTATTGGCTTTAGGATTGGAGGAATAAAAAAAAGTAACTGGAGCAAATTTTTAGATGCAGACAGTAAACTTTGATATGGAGGGCTGGTAACAAGTTTGTTTTTCAGCGTAAAGTAGACTCAAGTCAAGTTAAGAATTTGAGATTAGAGTATAGAATAGTTACACCTATTACACCGATTGGCAGTGGCAGACATAGACACGCACCTAGTAACAGTAAGATTGTTGGGACTGTTGGGAGCATCTAGCTATTTAAATATGTGCTCTTCCAGTCGCTGGAAATGGGCTAATAATTTGTGGAGTTTTGAATCATAACATTTTGTGTCTTTTTTTATGCAAGGCAAGGTACTGAAGTTGATGGTGGATGGAACTTATAGATATAGCTTTTTTTGGGTTGGATGACTTTCACCGTTTCTGCCGCACCATTTCTCCCAGGATGGCTCAGTTCATATATTCCAGCCAGTCTGGTCTCTCTACAGCTCAATATATGTACTAATAAAAAGAGTAAGAGAAGTGTATAAGGCGTGATAAGCCAAATCTTTTTCGTCTCTTAAAAAAGAACAGAGACATTTCTTAATACCTCGTGTCTCTGGTATCTCAAGTCCCTTGTGACATTAGAGTTTCAACACGTCACTCCACTTCTCCAGCCTTGTTAAATGAACTCGCACAGCTTCTTTCCCTCTGGTGGACTCATGACGGTTTTAAGTGCGTAAAAACGTGGCTATTTTCTTTTTTGGAGTTGGAAGGGATTTTTTTCTTCTTCTTCTTCTCTCATTCCCTTTCGTAAAAGTAAACGGCATAATGAATGTCGTTATAAAAGAGTTTTTTAATGCTCCTAGTGCCCCTAGTAGTACATTGAGCTCGTTAATGTACTTGGGGAACAGAGAGAGTTGCTAATTTCCTATCCCAAGAGCATGGAAAGTCTTGTATAAATGGAGTAGTGGGGGCTTATCAAGTCTCTTTTTTGTGTGTCCCCCAGCATTTTTCCTTCCCTGCGGAAAAAAGTTACGGGTGAGTAGTTGAGGGGGAATGTGTGTAAAAAAATGAAAGGGGTGGTTTTAAAGTGGTCCCGATTTTAGGTTGTTAGTTAGCTAATGATGGCTGGTTTAGATAATAATGATGGGGAATTTGGTTGAATTTCCCTAGGATTTCGTTTCCGTAGTTGGAGGTAGGTTCCTACAGGCTTATTTAGTATATAGAGATTTGGCCTATGCTCTTGAACAGTTTAACTTCCTGTAGTCATCCTGTGAATCGCTAATGAGTCAAAGTGCTAATTACTGCTCTTTCCACCCTTGTTAATCTGGGACGAGTCCTGGCCGATTTGATGTGGGTAGGTATATATTTGGGATTCAGCTCTCTCTCTCAAGTTTTTCAAAGTATAGGATAAATGAGGATTATATTATATTCTGCTTTCACTCGTATTAAAATTAACTAGACTAGTTACACTCAGATTATACTGGCAGGGGTTGGGACAGGTTGGCAAGTATGGATTTGTCCATTGGAATTATTGGATTGAAGTAGGAACACGAAAATGCCCCTCGTGCACTTGGGAAACAAAATTGCAAATCTAACTCTCGTCTATTTCCCTACCTTAAGGCTTGTATGCAAATTTGGAGAGAGTTGAATTTGGAAACGTGATGTTCTCCAGATTTGAAGTCATTGGATATTTGACATTCGAGAGAGAGTTTTGTTCAAGAGTACTGAAGAGTAGTAAAGGGCTTGGGTGTTAGGGATGAGTTTATCCAGGAATTCCAGAATATCTATACATGGAGACTATGGAGAGAGTTTCGAGGGGAATCGATACTTGGCAGTTGATATAAGTTTGAAAGTTGAAATTGAAATAGGAGCCAAGTTAGTGGAAGAATGAGAAATGCAAAATGACACTGTCAATTGACTAATGAAAGATACCAAGTGCACATAGGTAGTGTGTAGTTTTGTGTGTTGCAGGGAGTTTTTGTATGAATGTTAAATAGGCATTGACCTTTTTGAACCCGGAGTTAGGAAATGATTGGCTCGGTTCGTTATTCGAAGTCCGATATGCTGGGAAGTTGGTGTGCATAAAGTTGAACTGATATGGATGTATTAGTAGAAGAGAGCTGAGATAAGGTCGTAACATGAAATGGTAATGTTGATGTTCATTCTCGAATTGAATTGATCGGAGTCGGTTTGACTTGATTTACGGTGCTGAGTTGGGTAAATCCCAAACCTGAGGTCATTAGGAGATCTCCCTCGACGGGAATTGTAAGAGAGGTCAATTAGAGAAGGGATGATCGAGTGACGCCTCTCGCCAAATCAACTTATCTTGTTCAGCCATCAGGGGTGGATGCTCATGCTCAAACTCTTGATGATAGGAGGAAGACAAGAGAGAGTCCATTGGGTAATTTAGTCAAGACCCCAGCTTGAAGTAACGGAATCGAAAAGGACTTTTAATTAGCAATTCCACCCAATGGCTCTTTTTGCACTGTTGACTCTCTGTAACTGTAGATCCAAGTTCGAAGCTTGCTGGTGCTAGATTGAGGACTGGAGACACTGACTGAACCCCTCAAGAATAGGCTGGACTTGCTGTAAGCAAACTAGAGAGTTGGAGGACAATTGGGTATTTTGCAATCACCATTAGCCTAATGATGATAGCATCACAAGGGTATGGTTTCAAGTTGCTTGGGCTCATTAGCATGCTGAGAGTAGATTGTTGGGAATGCCGGGATTGATAATTTGCATAGCACATCATGCGATGGGCTTGAGGTATTGTAAAAAAAATATCCAAGGCCTGAAACTATGGTTTTCGAGGGAATATGAAAGCGGACCCCCTGCTGTTTAGATGAAACAATAGCCTTTTGCTGAAAGAGATGAAGGGGGTACTATTCTTCGTGTATTTATGATTCTGTTTTATTTTAGGATGAATAAAATGGTAATAAGTGAATCAGTGGTTGATTGGGGGTATGGATGTTCATCTCAGTGTGTGATGATGAGGATGATGTAGTTTCATATGTAGTACATGAACCGTGTGTTAAGGGCCCGGTGGTTCTTCATGAAGAGCGAGGGCTGAGCTGAGATTATATTGGAAGCTGATGAGAGTGCAGGGGTAGTTGTCCAAGTCCAAGATTGAAGTTGAAATTGGATTTGAGCTGGGATGAATAATAATTTCCGACTGTTCCCAACAAATTGAAGATGAGATGCTGGATTGGATAGTAACTGGCTCTGGTAGTCAGTCAGACCAGAAGAGTATGCCATGGATGGATGGTGTGTGTATGTGTGGACAAACCGGAGGTGGAGTCTCTACTGGAGAGTCTCCAGGTTCTTTGGTACATCCAGAGCTCATCCATCCATTTCTTTTTGGTAATGAACTAAATGAACCCAAACTCAATAACGAGGGAATAGGAGGCTGGGAAAACGCTGAGAATTGACTTGTCAATTCATCATAAGACTTGTCTATGTTGTCTTGTATGTGCTGGCTCTTATTGAATATTAGGCTTTGAGCAAGATGAGAAGATGCATGTCTGTCTCTCTGTGTGTAATAGTAAGATGATGTAAGTCAGTTTGCGTAGATGTGATTTACTACTCTCTCCAGTTGTAGTATCGACAAGGATGATTTCACAGATTGAATCAAAAGACTAGTACGAAATTATACTCTGTAGTCACTCTAGTACGTTCTCAACCTTTCAATTCATATCTCTCTCTCCCTTTCGTGGTCCTTGTGCTTGTGTACTTTCTGATTGAATGTTCATCCCAAGATGTACTCATATGCTTATTACTTACGGTTGGGAGGAGATGTGACGAGATTGCAGACGGTATTATTACTTGCAAAGATTTATACATTATTTGTATATATGTGCGTATTTTTTTGTGGGAGATGGAGATGGACACGAAGATTTGACTTGGGGCTCTGAGCTCCTCAGATTACTATCGAGATTTGAACTACTAGAGTTTCTGCTGATGAAACCACTTGAGATGACAGGGGTTGGATTTGATCACTGCTTTGATGACAGAGATTGTTGATGACTGGTCTGGTGACTGTGACCCACCCTGCCCTAAGAGCTTATGATAATATATGAATTTCTATTCAGTTTCTATTTCTATAAGGGTGGGGATGAAAGGAAAGGATTGGGTTTATTTGGGAGTGGTTGGACACTGAAGAAGGCTCTGAGCACTGGAGCAGGAATTATTATTATGGTTGATTTGTGTAAACGAGGTCCGTGTTTTCTCCTGGGAACTACCTGAGCCAACTAGTAATCCCTTAACTGGACTCTTATTTACTTTTTAGTTGTACCCGGGTAGTTCCGTACGATTTTGGAGGAGGTAAGGCAGTAAGGGCTATAGTCGTTTGGAGGATGTGGTGAAGAAATAGCTGGTGTTAGTCCTGCAGTGGTGGTTCTGTACTTTCTCTCTCTCTCTCATTCTCTTCAGACCGTTTGTAAATAGAGATAGAGAAGCAAAAGGACAATTAGTTTTTGGAAACAGGTTTGCCGGAGAATATATGGCTGGTAGCTGTCCGCCTCCCTCCTCATTTTATTTGTTTCATTTGTAGAAATTTTCTGGGAAAATGGACTGTGTCTAATGTTAATGGGACTTGTGCTCATGTATGTGTGCATGTTAAATGGTTTCCCAGGGACCAATACCAACTCCTAAAGACTAAAAACCACCACCACTACCGAAAACGGCTATACTTTCTTACCACTTATTTTCCACCCTTAGTTTCAAAGTTTGGCGGACGAGTTATGTACACTTACAACTGTTACAAGCTAATAATCTCTTCTCGACTACTAGAGTGTGTTTTTCTCTCTTATTATTTTTGTATTCTTTATAGAATAGACTTTATGTAGTCTTAATGTCATCTTGATAACTTTTGTAAGTAGGATGGGTTTGTTTTACCATGTGACAGGGTTGTTAGATATTTTTTATTATGCAAGTTTGTGAGGGTGCAATGGATTTAAATTTGTTAGTAGCTTCCGGGGAAAGCTTTTTTGTATGCACATTTATTATGTGTAAAAGGTAGTTGGGTTCAACGGTTTAATGATGGACTTAATTTCTGTAAACTTTTGACAAGAAATGAAAGTAAGTTTTTTTTCCCCCCTACGATGCCTTAATTTCCTTAGAATGAAATAATTCATCTGAGCCTGTGTTAATGTTAATGTACCGGAGGCAGGGAGCTTTATAAGCCCCGTGTGGTTTCGAGTTTTGTGGAGCCAATTAAAGCCGGAAATTATGTGCGGAATAAATCAATAAGAATTTTAATTCAGATCGCTCTAAAAGGCCAAACTTTCCCCTGTGACTCTGCACACGGGGCAGGTTTTATAAACGATTTGTGCCAAGAAGGAGATAGAGGGATGTATGTGTAGTATAAGTATGTAATGGATATTTTGGAAAGAAAGAGAAGGAAGGAAATTAACTGTCGACCTCGATTTAGAATTCAAGAAGTTTGAGTTTCATTTTACTGGATTTTAGATACCCTATCCATTCGGTATGGGAAATTATGTATGAAAAAATATATACTTTCTTTTTATCTCTATAAGGGTTGAGGTTTGGCTCCTCTGTAAATATAGGCTATGGGTGTATTTGTATGTATATTTATGGGTAAAAGAGAGGGTTTTAATTCTCGAGAGGAATGGAATGAAAGTTGAGGTGGAGGATTGGAATTTTTATACCAGGTTGGGCTCAATTTTCAAGTAGGGTCTCAAGTTTAAGGATTGATAATGTCAGGAGGAGGGCGTGGAGGAGTATTCCAGACATTTCCAATACCACCACCATCCGGGGTAGGGGGGAACGTCGGGTTATACAAGAGGTTGTATTTGTTTGAGATAAGCCACAGAGCTCCGATTTCCTGAGGCCTTATAAATAAGATTTTATAATTTAGCCAGGTAGAGTAGAAAATGGATTCTGAAGAAAAGTTAAATTTGTATAAAGACGAGTAGTCTTAGGATATATATATACCTCCATGGTACAAAATGGTACTGCCAAAAGAGAAGGGAAATGGATCTAATGAATAATATGGGAGTAGTAGCATGTTCCCGGGATGTGCGGGTAATCTGTGATTTTATTTGTTTGTATGGAATTTGAAACTTTGTCTCGATACGATATCGGCTAGTAGCCTCGTTTGGTATGTCAGACTGAGAAGATAAATGGATGGAGGTGATTGTTCTCAATTCTCAGGGCTTCTTTCTACGGTATTTGTTATTTGGTTGTTCCGATGCAGATTTAGATAAATGATAGGACACACTTTCCCTCTCTGCTGCCACCGCTGCCTCAAGAATTCCCAATATTATTATTACTAGGGGAAAAGTCAGAGGGAAGCCTTGTTGGGATGGGATGATTGGATTGAAGGATTGTGTGTACATGAATTATTGAGCTTAATAAGAAGGCTATGTGGAAGGGGTCTGTGTAATCTAATATCATAGGGAAATGCATCTCTAAGTTTGGAGTACAGTGTCTGGAATAAAAAGGGCACATTCCTATATGAAAGTGAGTATATAGATACCCCCGTGGACTGTAAAATAGGGTGATGATATGACCCGTGTGCATCTAACCTTGGCTTGCATTTGTATGTAAGGGGGAAACGGGAATCAGATTGCTTTGATAATATTTAATTTAAATAGGATAACATGGGAGGATGGTCTTGTTGATTTAACTTTTCTCCATTGCTCTTGTAATGTATTGGAGTATTATTGGTGCTCTTTTTTTTATTGTGCAGTGAAGCCTTTTCATTATTTGAACATTGTAGAATGTAGAGAAAGGAAGGAAAAAGTACATACTGCTTTGAGAATAACTCTCTTGGAAATGGGATGAAAAAAAAGGGAAAGAAAAATTCATGGACAAAAAGGAGGGGGAGAGGAAGTGGATTCATTTAGCTTTATATTTGTAACTAAGGATTGTTGGACCAAGTTTAGAGTGAATTCTCAATTGGATGCAATGGATTTCGCCTCTACTCTTTTTGGACAGGGTGGTATGTAATACGAGAGTCTTTAGTTTTTTAGCACAGGGTCGGGTGAGGAAGGACTTTTTAAAACACAAATGGTATTAAACGTTGTAACTTGAAAGTTACAAGGATGAGAAACAAGAGAGCTTTTTTTTCGAAACTTATGTATAAATAATCTAGAAAAGAGTTGCGAGTTGGAAAGAGGATGGACTGGTATGGAATGAGGGAATTGGATTGGAGTGGAATGAGCCTTGACCGTCATTCCAGACCTGTCTGATTTAAAATGTTCAATGTGGGCATTGTGCTTTTTGCGGACCGGGTATATCCGGGTAAGAGTACGTATCTACGTATAGAGATTCTATGGGTTTTGTGGATTTTTTTTCTAGATTGATAAATGAGAATGAGGAAACATTTACAGGCTCATTGGGACCACAGGTTTTTTTAGCTTCACAATGTAGAATGTGTAGGATTTTGTTGGAATTGGACTGTGAGCTAGAATCACTTGCTTTCCGTTCTGCTCAGCTCGATTAAAGATTGAGGGATTTCTGGGATAGGATGGTGATGGTAGGTTGGGTTTTTTTATATATATTGGAGTTGGAGTTGGTTGGAGATAGAGTTAGTTGGAATTATCAGTTGCTTGTTGGAGTTAAGGAGGGACTTTATTAAATGGGTTTGTTTAAGCTGTCAATTAATCTTGGGTGGGAGGATGTAGGAATGAAATTGTATTGTAACTTGGACTGGAAAGGGGTATTATCATTATAATTTTATTACCTTCCTCTATAACGTGTGTATTTGTGTGTTCTATATTCTTTGGATTTCCGTCCACTCCAATTTAAGGTTCAATTAGTCAAAAGTGTGTATAGAGATGCGAGATAAGGTAAAGTTGGGTTGGAAGACGTGACTTTGGGGGATGATTAAATCTTAATTGTAATCGATCCGACCAGGCCGACCTCAATCCCTAGTATTCCCTAGTCTTGTGACGGAGAAGTGTCGGTGTGGAAGTAGAAGGTCCTAGAAGGAGGACAAGGAGCTTTTGTAAAGTGCGAGGAGATATTGAGAGAGAAAGTTGGTCTTGGTCGGGTTGGATAAATAGGATTGGATGCATATCTTCTGCATGGGTCTCCCTGTATCGAATCGCATCCGCCTTATGTCCTCGTCGGTGTGTCTTTCAGTGTGTATTGCAGCGTTGAAGATTGAGATGTCTTCCACTTTCTTTTGGAGAGACAAAGGTCCCTAGAGACGTCTGGCTCTCTCTACCAGTATACCCCAAGAAGAGTAGATAGAGAGTGAAGAATTTGTGCATCTTGTGGATATTTGTTTGTATGAGAGGTGTGTATGTATTTTTTTTAGATGTTTAGAATAAAATAGAGATGGTTTCAGGGTGCAGTGTGCACTGTTTGCAGCCTTGTGTAAAGTTGTATAGATGCAGAGACACACACGTGTGTGAGTGTGTGCGTTAGTTTTTTTTATTTTTCGTAAGGTAAAAAATGTATCAGCTACTGACAAATGAATAGAGAAGAAAGTATTTTTACAATGAGCTACAACTTGGATCAAAGAGGAATCTATGATACAGAGATGAATAAAGGTTTCTGGTGAATGGCAGTGGTGGTGGTTTTGTGCCATGTGGTTAAATGAAATAGAGCTGAGGAGGTTGAGACGTTTATATTTTTTGTCGGGGCGAAGAGGGTGCCCGGGTGACTGTGTACTCGGAAGTATCTGTTCCTTATATGTTCTTATCTCAGCCTGTCTCACGTACATAAGGGCCGTTGAATTTGAGATTTTTTTATGACTTTGAATTGGAAACCTGCTCCAGGGATTTCCTTCCTCCACTCTCTCTCTGACTTGTCCTTGTTATAGTAAAGATGCTTGAATATATTATAATCTTGTATTTTATATTTGCAAAAGTGTATTTTCCAAGAGCGATATTCATAAATACTCGGTTTATCATTCAATCTGGGTTCATTCTCCAGATAGGGGAGTCCACGGGCTCTTCTTCCTCTGGCACCGTCCTGACTCTCAAGTATGTTGAATGGGTGACTCAAGGAGACTATCTGTGGCGATGGTGGTGGTGCGGGCTATTAGTTTAGTGAGAATGTAAGTGGATGGGAGAGGGAAGTCGTTTATGAAAGAGAGACTCGTTTTGTATTCTAATGGGGCTTAGTTCGTTTATTACTTGGATCTTCTATAGAGGATGTTGGATGCTAAAGATGAGATGGAGGAAACCGCAGAGCGAGGAATACATCGCGTCTCTCTCTTTTCTCCGCTCTCTCTAGACCCAAGAATCAAGAGAGGAGTCCATCCATTCTAGAAATACATAGAGTAGAGAGATATGATTTTATATTAGCACGAGCTGACTCACTCAGGGTGGCTATTTAGGAAGAAGAAGGGTTGGATCTTGTCCTCCTACACGTGTTGAAGGCGGTGGTGGTAGAGAAAGAGATTTTCCCTATGTTACAGAAGTTCAGATAGCGACCCACTAGGGTTTTTCTAATGGTGAGAAAGTTATGAAAGAGATTGTTGTAAACGGGTTTGAAATATCCGGAGGGGTGAGTAAAAGCCGGTAGCATGTGACTTAAATGGTTTCTAGGTCCAAGGTGGAAGGTATCTAGAGGGGGAGAGGGGATTGATGAGATGGAAGTTTGCGTGAAGGTGTGGATGTTAAAGATAGTTAGATTGTTGTGTGAGTGAGAGAGGAAGTGGCTCGGGCTTTCCAAGGTGGATGGGAAGGGATGATAAAAGTCGTATAAGTTTCTTTGATGGCAAAGTTGTAAAGATATTATATTGAGGTTATAAATCATTGGAAGCCTTGGACATGCCGAAGAGTTTAGTTGGAGATGGGAAACTACAGCTCCAACCCAGTAGGAACCTGGAGACGTGGCCAATGTATGTATATTTTTAGTATATTTCTCTGCACTTGACTAGGCCCCTGTCTAGGTCTAGTAGGCCCCTCTCGGCTGCTGGATAGACCGGCTCCTCCAGTTGTACTAATAATTCCAGAAGTACATTGTGTGCAGTTGTAGTCCTTTCTTGTCTTTTAGCAAGTAGTGTTGTAACTTACACGAACCTTTCTAATTCCTTTCCTGTTTTCTCTCACTAACAATGAGGGGGGAGTAGGAAAGGGAAATAGAAAGCGGCCTGGCCTGTATGCTACAGTATACTGGGTTGGTCGGACTGAGAGACTCGTCGTGCATTAGCAGTTGAACAAGTTCTCGTTTAGGGAAACTTCCGTATTCCTTATAGAACATGGATATGCAGGGAAAAAATCGAAATGCTGCTAAAGAAGGGCACAGTTGTTGTTATAGTGTCTGATTACTTTGTCCTCCTGGGCTTGTTTCTGTACTGCGGGACACGGGATTTAGTATAGGAGAGTGTGAGAGAATCTGATAGGTGGATAGGTTTGTGGCTAAAGCTATAGAATGTATTTTGTAAGGGAGGTGTCCGGATTTGAGGAAATGGGACTTGTGTTCCCTAAAAGGGTTTTCACTCACCCTGGGTCGCGTTAGTCACGTGTATAGGGAGTAGCGATATGGACGCGAGGTATGGTTGACGATAGGATGCTGGTGGTGGGAGAGTTGATCCTCATCTAGTTATGGTTTAGTGGATGTATGTATGAGGAGGACTTGTTATTATTCCGTGGGAGTAAAAGGATGGAGGAAGTGAAGACGGAGAAAGAAAGTTTTTTGAGCTTTGTCACCCTCTCCGCTGACTTTTCGATGATTTATGATCAACAGAGTGTAATTGATTTGGATTTGGAGATAATCCATCCTCTGTCTTATAGAGCCAACTCTGACTTCATTCAGCCACCACTTCTAGGCTAAAGCTCTCACTACTGGAGCTCATAGATATACTTCGGTATGGTCTTCATGAAATGATGGTGGTATGGGTCTGACGGAGAAAGCACGTCCTCAACTCCCTTTATCGTTCGAGGGAATCAGTTGGAGCTTAGATTGGATGTTGAGGGCCTTTCTGGTCATGAGAAGGGGTTACTGGAAGTTGTTGGTTGGCATTTCGAAAAGCCCTGTTTTTATAGGGGGTTTGAATGGGTTTAATAGAACGGTAACATAATTATAGGGATTTTTAATTAGGCTCTCTTAGAAATAATTAAAAAGTACGAGGGAGAAGTAAAGGATTAATAAAAATGAATTTACTCTAGGAAGTGTAACCTACATTTGCAAATGATACATTCTGCCTTATTTTATTCGTTTGGAAATTAAATTTCTGGAAACAAGAAGGGGACTCTACCAAAATATGCACATGTGTAAATGATCCCTGTCTGCATAAATAATATCTATATGTATCAAGTTTATCCACCGGAAGTTCTATACAAACTTAAGGGTCTACCTACACTATAGAAACAAATCTCTCTCCCTGTGACTTCAAAACTACGGAGAAGAGAGAGAGAGAAAGCGAGATTGGTATTTGTGGAGAAATGAGGACGAGGCTAGAGAAATTGTGAATTGAGCCCTTTTTTGGGACTCGAGAGTCAAAAAGTAGTCTCTCCATTACTCTCCAACTACTCCTGGTTTGTATTGCACAAAGTTTAGAGACAGATATGCTGAAAAGCCCTTGTCGGATGGATAAATGCAAAAGAGTTAGTGTTGAAAAGAGAGTTTCTGATGAGGGCAATAAAAGTTGAACACTTTTGGGAGAGAAAAAGCTAGGAAAGTGGGATACAGAGAGGATCAATTCCTTCCAACAACGGAGAAAGCCATGTGACAGTATTAGGGAATAGTCCATGTACACAAGGTGGATCTATCCATCTGTATATTGTGTGTCGTCTAGTGTCAGTGTGTGTCAGAAAGAACAAGAGAGCCATAGTAGCGGAAAAGGCGGAACAACAAGACAACAAAACTATGGAGGATAAGCAGGCCGGGCAATTTGTGAAAGCGAGGATGAAATACATAGCGGAACACGGTGGCGGATCTATCATTTCAGCTCCAAACATTTTACAGCATCTCTTCTCTGTAGCCAAAGGTTCTTTATAAGCGTAGAAAAGGTATTCATCTACTATCTAGTCCAAGGAGATCCCTCTGTCAAGGATTTTGTGGGAGAGAGAGAGATAGAGAGAAAATGCAGAATTTACTAAGGAGCTTTTTTACTAAGGGAGTTTGAGTAAATAGTGAAGGCACTCCCTTAAAGGATGAGAAATGTCCCTTTAGAATTCTTGGATTCCTCCGGAGGACGGGGAAGAGGACTAGTCTGAGGAGTCTAAGAGTTGAGAAATGGGCCAAATGTTGTAGGATGTTAAGAACTGCGTAAGAAGTGAAGCTGTATGATCTTATGAGATTTCCACTTTACGTACTAAGCCCCGTTTTGGAATTGTAAATATATATATTATATTATATAAGGGCTGTTGTAGGGGGACTTGAGCTCATCTCTTTCTCCGTGTATAATAGGACGGTGGAAGGGTTCCAAAAATCCTTCTGAGGCTCACACCCGGCTCTCTCTATGTATCTGTAGTAGTTGGGTAGTAGTAGATATTTTCGCCTTGAGAAAGGATCAAGTCTTAGAAAGGAGGTTACATATTATGCTATACACTATGTTAAATGGATAGACACAGGAGGGTCTTTGTATTATAAATGCCGAGTTGGCCTTTTCCTCTCTGGCTGTCCGTGGGAGCCGAGAGATGGGAAAGTATAATATATGGATTGTGAGGAATTTCTAAGATCCTCCATTGTTCCGTGTACACGAATTCTAGTCGGAGATATATGCTATGAAGCTACATGCTACATGGAGGATTTCATTCCAAAGGGTACATCCCATTATTGCCGAGTTGAATATCAGGTTGAGAGGAGGCGTTTATTGCAAAGAAGGGATCTCTGAGCTGAGGGCTTGGGTAATGGATGTAGTGGGTAGAAGTGGTTTTGAAACTAGAGAAAGCGAACTTGGGATAGATTATCAAATATCGGAGAGTCTAGACTCGGTGTGACACTATGGTTGGGTATTAGGAAATATTGAGATTGGCTGGGAGGAAATTAGGTCGTTTGAATTTTAAAGACAGACCCGTGGAGGTAGGAGGGGGCTTGAGGGAGTTGTATTTCAGGATTGGAAAGGATGAGGGATGAGAAATGCTAGATTAGTTAGGTGAGTGTTTTATTCATCAAGGTTTTTGTTCTTGATTAGTATTTCCTGTAGCACATTGCACTGGCTAAGGGAATGTATGAGAGTCTCTCTCTCTCTTGAGTCATTGTTTGTATTGAACAGGAATGAATAGATAGATAAGTGGTGGAAAGATGAGATTTAGGTGGGGATTCATGTGATAGTTACTCGGAAGGAGAGAGGAGGTATGAAATGGCGTTGAGTCGATCCGATCAGATTAAATTAGTCAAATAAATTGGATCCCATTGACACAAGGAACATTCTTGGCATTACACGCTACTTTGAGCACAGCAGCAGCTTCGAGCCCTCCTGGCAACTTGAACTACCCGGAAAATATAATATTCTTTCCGGCATGGATCTAGAGTACTCTGTCTTGTATAGCCTTGCAAGTTGGACTTGGAACACCAGCTGAATTTATTTTATAGATATTATATAGTTGAGCTAATATATCTCATTTCTCTTTCACTTTAAGTTCTTTACCTAGTTTCAGTTAGAGTTAGACTTGTGTATAGGTGGCTCATAAATACATACGCCCGTGCGCTTTCTCCTCTGAGATACAAGGAGGAGAAGGTTGTGATATTATTATTATTATTGCTATTACTATTCTTATTATTATTATTGTAAGCCCGTTGTGTGTGTTTATATGTCTTTGCTGAGTACTATAGGCTGCTGTGGAATTTGGAATGTATTGTATTATTTCCCGGTATCTCTCGTACATGTATAGTTGACTGTGAAAGGGCAAGATTTTCTTAGAATCTAGATTTTTTTCTTCTTATAAGACTAGGAGTATTTTTTTAAACATTTTATGAACCTAGACTTCCGAGACAGTTGAGAAATGGATCTGAGCACAGGAGATGCATAACCTGGCGTGCTTTCACCTTATGTATAAAGTGCTCGTGCCTGTATGGGCCGGGGATGTGGGGATTCGTATAGGGAATAATGCCTCGCTTATCAAAAAATCTGAGAGAGTTATGCCGTATGTACTTCCGTTCCAGGGTATGGAGGATACGATGATCTGGCCTGGAGAGGAGGCAGTGTCATATTAAAGGGTTATGGATGTGTGTGACGTCACGGGAGAGGAGCTGATTTTTATTCAGCGTCTAAATATTTTAGTGTCTTATTCAGAGAATCCGGCTTATTTTTATTCCACTTCCATTTGTCTATGGGCAGTGAAATACCGTGTATGAATTGTGAAGTAGGATGAGGCAGTGATAGTTGATGGTGGTGGTTGCATGGCACTGATGATAAGCCCTCTTGTTCCATCTGATATAATAATGTAGCGGGGAAAGTACAAAGAACTTTTCATGTTCTCCGAGGTTCAATCTCCTTGTGTGAGTATAATCTTTTATGTAGGTATGTATGCTACTCTATATGAGATATGAGGGAAAAGCAAGGCATTAGGAGCTCATATATATATACTGAATATTTTGTATTACATTTAACTTTCTAGTTTTGCATGGCAATGGCAAGAGATTTCTTTCATTTTTTTGCTTGGGATGTGTGAGATGAAGAAATCCCCTCATATCTCTGTCTCCAGTGCTTTCACCACCTTCTTCGCCATTCTTCTCGTTGTGCATGGAGATATTTTATTATTCTCTGCTCAAATGGGACTAGATAAGTTAGATGGAATCATCTATATCGCATTATCATGATGTGCGTGGATGGATCGAGTCTCTATGCACATGTGGGTCCATGTTCAAAGTTTTAAGGTGTAAGCAGGCCAGGGCCAGACCGAAGCGGCATGGTTAGGGAGG
The DNA here is from genome assembly GCA_034694785.1 of Agrenia bidenticulata. Lineage (NCBI taxonomy): Eukaryota > Metazoa > Arthropoda > Collembola > Entomobryomorpha > Isotomidae > Agrenia > Agrenia bidenticulata. Next base: position 80,817 of record JAQFYM010000104.1, read on the forward strand.
ACCACATGGTATGGATAATAGATGTAGGTATGAGGGAGCGACAAGAGATGGGTTGGCTAAGATTTGAATTTCAAATGCAAAATGCATCTCGAATCTTTTTTTTTTTTATTCAAAGAGAAAGTTTCCCTGAATATCTTGACACGAGCAAGAAGGTATTGAGAGACACGGGAGAGGAGAGGGGGTGGAAAGATGTGAGCATTATTATTTTGGAATGTCTTATTCTACTGCCAAGCCATTATGAACCACCACCACCGGTTTCTAAAAGGGATTGAAAGGATGAGGACATGAGGGAATTGTGTAAAGTGGCCCAGGGCATTTCACAATATGACAATAGAAAGGAAACGGAGGAAAGGGTTGATTCCTTGATTGTATATTAGGTGCTGATGATGGTACTGGTATTAGTAAGTAGCAGTGGTGGTGGTATATGGTTGTGACTGTTGTGAGTTTTGAATCTCCACTCTGAGTGCCAAGGCTGTTGAAATGAAAGACAAGATTGTTATGTTTTAGAGAAAAGTTGCTTTTGTTAAGCTGTGGGAGTTTGTTGGTTGGTGGTCTTTGTGCATGAAATGTCCTCAAGGCTTGTCTTGGGTCCTCTCCGTTCCACCTAGAGTAATCTGTACATTTATATAAATGTGGTATACTCTTTTTTATTTCTCTAAATTTTGTAGCCCGAGTTAGAGAGAAGGGGTGGAAATTTGTTTAGTGAATATATTGGTTGTGGAAGGGTAAACATTTTGGATACGATCTAGTTGTTCTCTCTGAAACTCTAGAGAATGATATGAGGCTTGTAGACTCGGCTCTGATAATGCCTCCGGGAGTGAAAATAAATGGATGGGAATTGTCTCCCTCCCTAAGAAACACTTTTTTTTCTCTATCAAATGAAATACAAGATGCATTTCATTCCCAAAATTCCCTTTTAGATTATCTCGAGGGTTTTGCATTTTATTTTACTACATCACCACCACCACCACCAGGAAGAGGAAGACAAGGCGATAGGATGCAAGTTCCCCTAGTGTGGAAACATAAAGTATTCTTCGTACCGTCTGATTGTATTGAATTCAGGGGATGCACTTATTTATTATACAAGCGAGAGGGAGATTGGACCCTGTGAGCAAGAGAGATCTATTTGTCTGTTCAGAATGGATTTAAAGAAATTGAGTAAGGCAATTTATAGTGACAGAGAATTGAATAGATTAGTAGCTGAGCTGAGAGGGAGGAGAGAGAGATAGGATTTGTGATGAGGGTGGTGGTGGTGGTAGTTCACTCTCTATTATGCATTTCCAATCTCTCTCTCTTCATTCTGGATATAAGCTAAACTAAGGCTGTGTGGAAGTGTACTAAAAGGTTTATCTATTCATTTCTGAAATGCCGGGCTGATGATATGTCCTCGTTTGGGGGGACGGTTAGATAGAGTCGAGTCCGTCTTCCCCAAAGTCCCAATTGTTGGCAAGTGAGCAATTTAGATTAAGCGTTTTAGAGGAGAGAGAGAGAGAAAGTCTCATTCATTAGTTATTATTGCCGGAAGGATTTATTCTATTTCATTTTGAGCTCGTCCTCAGATGCTACTCTTTCACCCGGGTCTTCCTCATATATTTCACTCGGGGTGACGGCCATCAGCTTTACGGATTCCAGAGCCACAGAGATGGAACAACTTTCAAATTGTTGGGTATTGTGAGTGTGCAGGCAGTAGTGGAGGGTTGACTGTCTTTGTGTTGTCGAGCTGGGTGGGATTCCTTCCATGCGGGTAGGAAATTAATGTAGGTTTCAGGAGCCTTGAATTTAAGGGATGGGGATTTGAATTTTCAATGGAGAGGAAGTCGGGTTTAAGTGGAGAGGGTTGACCAGCATTAATCTGTAGAAGAGAGTGAACGAGAGGATGATTTTTACAGTTTTTTTTAGGAACTTGCCTTTTTCTGTTTTCATGATGTTCAATTAAGAGAAAGTCGAGAGTTTTATTTTAAGTGGATAGTGGATTTTTAATTTTATTAATTGATTATTATTAATGATTTATGTTGATTGAAATGAGTCAGTTTCAATCAGCTAGTTTTTATTATCTCCCTAGATTGATTGGATTGGTTGGAATAAATGCTGAAATGTCAGTTGGGGTGTATTTGCACAAAGCTTTTGGTGAGGGAACACTAGTCGGGGGTGACTGCATGTCAGATTGTATATATAGGGCCTTGTTCTTGTATAGTTTAGTAGATTATTGTCGAGAAGGGCAGGAAGATGATTACCCAGCTTCTGATCTCCCATGAATGAATAATGGAAAAGAGCAGGAGTGTATATTTCTGTAGTTGTCTATATAGGGATATAGAGACTTGAGACATACTGTAGAGATAGTTAGGGTTAGCTTGGGAGCATAATAATGGGCCTCGGCTTGCTCTGGACGAATCGAGAGGAATTATTCGGTTCGGGATTTATTGTGTGTGAGATGCTGCTGAATCAGTCAAGGCTCCAATAAAAGCCTCTTCAGCCAAACCCTTCTGTTGCAGATCCTAAGGAGAGGAAGGAGGATAGTCAGATGTGATGTAGTAATTCCCATCATGAGAGTACATAGATCGACAGTTTGTATTCTATGCTTATCGGCAGGCTGGGTGCATTGGATTGCACTGCACATTCTCTCTAGTATAAAGTGATGATGATGGTGGTGGTGATTCTAAGGGGTTCTGAATTGAAAGAGGAAGTAGCTCTTTACCGGCTCTGTGAACCAATGTCATGTCAGCATCTTTTCCATCTTTGTGATTCTGATAGGAGAGCGTAATCCGTTTTCCTATTCTATTTGTACCATCTGATCTCCCCTTGGTCCATCCATTATGTTATAAGCCCCTCTCTATGTACATGATCAACCTGCACCACTGCACTCGCACTGGCTTCTCCTCAATTTTTTTTACACACAGGGAAGATCGGGTATCGGCTAACTTGGCTCAGATTCCCGGTTTTGTAGATGATCACTCTCCGATTCTTCAAAGGACAGCAGGTTTGGACATGGGATTGGCCAAGAGGATGATAGGATGGGGGGTGATAGTCACTTGGAATTTGTCCATATGGTCATTCCTGGTTCAGTCTGGGTGGTTGTGGCTACTGGCTGGCGGTGGTATTGGCATATTGGACGGCGTGGATATATGGATGGAAGTTTTTGGATTTGGAAGTCCATGAGTTGTTCCGACAAGACATGTCATCCTCCATTATTCCTTCCATCTAATGGACTAAACTCTCTGCTTGTCATTCATCCTTTTTGTGAATTTTTTTCTCTCCTCTTTGTATCGGCCTTCTTCACACGTCGAAACAGGAGGAGAGGGACATTAGAGATTCCGGATGGTTGAAGGGTAGAAAGGGTACCCTTCGACAATGGAGATGGTCTTGTATGCTTGAAATACTTGTAGCTCAACACTTTTATGTACGTTATACATACAGAGTTAGATTTGTCTTTTCTCAGTAGTAAACGGAGAAGAATAGGAGAAAGTGGATATGGACTGTCAGATAATTCCGAGGAAGAAGTAATAGTTTTTTTAAAGGGCTTGAAATTTGGATTTGGGATTGACTCCTTAATGGTCTCGGGTGGAGGAGAGGGTATGCGGGATCGATATATGGAAAACCGGGAGGGGAAAGTTAGCCTGGAGAGTAAAAAGCGGGTAGTAAGAGTAGAGAGTAGAAGAAGAAGAAAAAACGGGAAAAGTCATTAGGGCTCGTCTATCTCGCACTTTCAGTTTCGTTTCTAAAAATAACAAAACTATTTTCACTATTTTCTAAAGTCTGTGGGATATCTTGGGTATTATATTGTATCACTTTGGTCTGTGTTCGGACGCAGTTTTCTTTATGTGCACTACCACTTCTACTAGTGTACTTTAAATGTATAATATGGATTCGACTACAATCGCTTGTAGAATCTACAGAGTCTTAGAATGTTCTTGGATGTAGAGAGATGAATTTTTCCCCGTTTATTTGTACTATATCGAATATCAAGATTGTTTCACTATTTTGTTCAGTTATTGCAAGATAGCAAAAGTAGTACGAAGTAACGAAAAACGACAAGGAGGAAAGGATTGAAAATGGGGATTTAGAAAAACTTTATATTCTGAAAAAATTTAAATTGAAAAATAAAATGTGTTTAAAAAATATAAAGCTCGGTTTTCTTTTTCTGAAATGAAGTTGGGCATATAGTGCGTATATATAGAGGCTTCTATATATTGTGTATGTAAATCTCTTTAATCTCGCTCAATCTTCTTCTCAAAAAGCGAAGAAAGAGTTATCTCATTTTCTTGGAGGGAGAAGATAGAGCTTTATGAGCAGTGTGTGGTCTGTGAGTGGATTTCTTATAGAATACGAAATCTTTCTCATGGTGGCAGGGGGGGGGTAGGTATAGTATAACGTAGTGGAAGAGTACATCTGTAGAATATTCTAATGACCATGATGATAGAACTTTGAAGGAAACTAGAGATTTAAAATTGTCCCCTAAATTCTTATGCATGGTCAACCCATTGAAGGAGAGCTGAATGGGTGAATTTTAAAATTCTCATTTACTTTTTGACAGCAAATGGAGCTTTTTGAGAGTATTCCAAAGTCTTCTATTGCATGGGAAGTTGTTGATGATTCTGGTGATGATGATGGAATAAGTTTTGCATCCTATAGAAGAACCTTCACTGTAGCTCATTTATATACTAGAAAGACAAGGGACTATAGTCAAATCCCCTCTCTCTCCTTCCTTCCTTAATAATCCGTGAACTTTTATCTCAAAGACAATCCGGAACATGTGACTCATCCTATGGAACACTTCTCTCCTCGATTAAAAGGCCATTACAGAAATAATTCAGGCTCCAGTTGCTTGACATTGTCATCATAATGAAATATCACTTGGTATAGTTAGTATAAGCTCCATAATAAGTACCTTCCAGTTTAGCCCCGGTAGCATAGCAGCATGGGTGTAATTATATTTATTATTGTATTTATCTACTGCTTTCTCCACGGAGACCTTTCCCAGAGAGTAGATGGAAAAGGAAAGAGCTTTTGGCTTCCCAGTATATAGTGCTCAACCAAGCTCAAGCCTTCCTCCCTTGTATCCCCACAGACCAAATCCAGCCCTACAGACATATTTTTCTATACTTTAATAATAGAGGGTGAAAAATAATGAAAAGTCTTGGAAATTATTCAGAGGAAGGGTTTAGAGCGGATTATTTCCTTCTGGATTTACTATAATAGGGAGTAAGAGTCGGAGTCAACTACCGAGTCCGATTTTATGAATTCCTGATTGGAAAAAAAGAGGGAGAGTCCTTGCCTTGTGAGCAGTAGTGAACAGTCGGATGGTTCGGCTCGAGGATGTGAAATGAGTCACAAAAATGTTCTATTACGGTAGTGTGGCTAATATCATAAGATGAGATTTGAATTGGACAAGCTAACTGGGACGAGGGCCATGCGGAACGAGAGTTTGTGGGACTATAAGGAAGTCATATTCTTCTGCCTTCCGTTCTCATCATTAGCTGAGATGCGCTCAGAATGTTAAGTAGGATTCCAAAATCTTTACGAGTCTCTGCTCACTATTTTAGCCCTGGCTGTGTATGTTCTACACAATAAAATAAACTCAGTCTTCGGCAGGCTATATGAAATTCGGGTGGATTATTTGGATCTCTATGTGTTTGTCTCAAGGCTATAGAGTTTGTAGTGCAGAAGCCTTTTCTTCTTCTCCCACACTTCTGGTTCGAAAGGAGACAGAGGGAATGAGAGTGATGAGGATTGGAGGGATTAAACGGGCTGAGGACAAAATGAAACTTTAGGAATTTTTAATGACTAAATTATTGTAATCGAGTTGGGAAGAGGGTATGGATGTATTTTAGAGGAGAGGGGGGCTAAGAGGCTGGGGCTCAGTTTAACAAAGTAAAATGAGATGAGAGAGAGAGAGACTTTGTGAAAGCTTTAGGAATTCGGTTGTAAGGAATTCTCGCTTTTGAAGTGAAGGTGGTGGTGGGGGCATTATACATACATGAGAGTAGTTGAGTATTCAACCCGTAAATGTCTGGTGTCGTGTGTCAAGTGATATACGGTATAATATTATTAGGGGAGAAAGGACGAGGTGAAAGCGACGAGTTCAATACTAAGCTGAGAAAGGCTGCTGTTTTACACTTGTGTTTCTATATACACTGGGAAGTGTCTATATGGACTATAGAGAATAGATTGTAGTCTAGCCAGGTAAGTTGTTAAACTGTGAATTGGTGTTGGTGAGGTTAACGATGAGTGCCAGTCCCACACTCGTATTAATAAGAGACGAGACAGGTTCAATGCTCAAGGGCGGATCTGGATTTTAATTCTACCGGGATTTCACAATAGAATCGCCCGGGTTATGAAAGTTAGTGTCTTTCCAGTTCTGGTGATCGGTAGGATGTGTAGCAAGCATTAGAAAGTCTGGGGAAGTGGTGGGGGTGCCTGATCCGCCCTTAGAGAGGTTGAGGATTTGAGGAAGTTGTAAAATAAAGTAACGCACGTTTTTCCCTGTTGTTTGTATTATTCTCAAGAAGAATAAGATGCCCGGGTAGGGTGTCAGCCTGTGTTTTCGCTGGACTGTGGTATCTAAGAGTTAGGGGTTAATGCAGTGAATGGATTTATGGTGGACTCCTCCTCGGTCCGTTGGCTGATTTTTCGAATTTTTTCCTCTCTCTCTCCTTAGTTTGTGTGCCACTGGCTGGCCCTGTCTCCGTCCGTATGTCCTGAAGTATTTTACAAGTATTACTTAGATGTTGTTAGCCTTGGCTCGTGCTCCTCTGAAGGAATCGGCCTGCTTCTCTCTGTTGTCCATGTGTACGGAGAGGGACTAGGGAGAGGCCATAAAAAATTTGTAAGAGGATAGTTTGTGAAGTGAAGGGAAGAAAAACAGTAAATGTGGCCATTTAGGAAAGCCACAATTTATAATCAATGTCTTGGACACTTCCTTTTTTCCTATCTTCCCAACTCCTCCTCCTTCTCTGAAAGAGAGTCGGATGAAATAGAAACACAGACTATTATACGATAGGGCAAGGCAGAGGGGAATCCCACAGACAGACATGACATAAGAAGCCTTAAATCATGGACGAGAGGGACTTTCTCCAATTGTGTTAAAAAATTATGTTCCAGGGCGTTCAAGTTGGAAACCCTATGCGAACAAAAGTAGAAACAAACAGTAGTCAGGGAAATCAAGGAATAGTTTGGAAGAGAGGATTTTGAAAATGGCTAGTCCAGGCAGTATGGACCTAGGCTGGTAGTCCGAGAGTTCAGTGAGGTGGTAAACGAGAGGATCTGAGCGCCGGTGGCAATATAATTTTTGATGATGATAGTTTCTCATCGTATTTCTAGCCTTGGGTCAATTATACCCCGAGCTTGTTCCTCTACCTGAACCTGGCCCATTTTGTTCCAGTTGAAGGGACACTATTAGGGAATAATATTTCGCAAATTACAACTTAATGTGTTTTCCGCAACGTGACCCAAAAGCCTTGGAGGTGTCTCCTCTTTCTCTCCTCTCTCTCTCCAGAGCTAAGCCAGTTCCTGGAGGAATCTATAAGAGAGAGTTCTGGGAAGTGGCTGTGTATATATGCTCCTCTCCTATTTAGTAGCTTGTAATGAGAGCTGGAGAGATGTGCCACTTGAGCCTTTATTGTTATGACCACCGGAGATGAGAGCGAGAGAGAGTTTGAGGCTTCTCTCCAGCTTCCCGTATGGAATTTAATTGGGAAAGAGAGCCGTTCTAGGAGTTCATTTTGTCGGATTGGCCATCCCATGTGGAAAGAGATTATAGATGATTCATTATTATATCGTTTGCTGGGAAGAGTTTAGAATGAGAGAGAATAATAGGGAGACATGGGGGCATTTGGAATCGCTTAACTCATGTAAAGTCTATGGAATTGGGTTACAGTGGCTCCAATCTCCAATGTATATCTACAACCCCTGGAGATGTGTTGATGATGATCGTAGTAATAATAATAATAACGTGTAGAGAGGACGGAGAATCCCCGATAACTTTTGACTCTAAATGGTAAATTGAATACATGGAGAAATGTAGAGGTATAACAAGCTTGGTTATGTGTATCCACTCTAATGGGCTCTACGAATCTTTCATAATACTCTGCTTAATGTTAATAACCCGGGTTTTTTTCACCCTCTAATCTCTAATGGTAAAATACTTAACGGCTTTCTGGGGTTTACACCTTTGGGATTAGATTTGGCTTAGTATTGATGATGAGCCAAGTGAAAAATCATCTAGGGACGCATATGCATGATATATTGTATTTTTATGTAGGAGGGAGGATTTTAGCATTTTAGCTCCTCTTAGAGAGAAACCAGAGAGGGTTATAAAAACCTGCAGGGTGGCTTTTCTATGGAAATATTAGGGAGGTTAAGATCCAGGGATTTTTTACTTTTAAATTTGACTACCAATCCTTAAGAGCTTTGCTAGTCACAATCAGAAGCCAAAAATCATTGTATCTCAACCTCCCTATTGTCTTTGGATAAGGGGAAGTTTGGATATGGTTGGACTTGTAATTGGGTAGAAGATGTGTGTTATGAGAAATAATTATGTGTGAGGGATTATTTAGTCTCCCGTGGGGGTTTGTTTTTATCTATAAGTTACGAGGGAGTGATGATGATGATAATATGGATTGAAAGAGTAAAGTAAAGTTTTATTTGAATTTACAGAGCCGGAAGACACGGTAACCTTTTCCGGAAATGGGTCTTTCACTGATTTCTTTCGGATCTTCGTTCGAGATGGGAAGAATATCCTCGTGGGAGCCAGGTACGATTTCTATACATATATACCTTTTTGGTTTCCATTGCTTTTGATATGAAATTATAGGCATTGTAGAGAGCTTTTAGTGTGGGGATCAGAGTGTTTCTGTAACATGAAAAAATTTAAAAACCGAGGATTTAATTTTAAGAGATGCTTTTATAACTGCCAAACTGCCTGTGCTTCTATTATCATTAGTGGAATAGCCTATGTCTAGATAGTTTAATAAGTCCACCAACTTGTTTCTTAGTTAATGTAAGTTTAAGTAAGTTTGGATTTGTCGCTCTGGCCATCTCGTATCTTTGAGGGCCCTTGTTGTCGTTATTAGTAGGAGTGATTTTTATAACGTCGTAGAGGCTTGTAGAGAGACCTTTCTGCTTTCTCTTCATCTGAACAAGTTGGATGGGATTGTATGGCTTCAAGTATTTTGTATTTGTCTTCTCCGTCTTTCTTGGATTGTTTTTCTTGTTTTGTGTGTGGGCTGAGCTAATAATGCGAGACGAAAGAGGACGAAGGGCTAGTGTTTGTTTATGCTTTATTTGATGTGTGGATAACAATAGAGAGAGGAGAAGATATGCTGACAGATATGGACTTGTATGCTTTATCATGTTTTTGATTTGATCTAAGTGCTAAAGTTGTACTTAGCTTGAGTCTTGGACCGGATGTTTTTGAGAGCGTTCTTTAAATCATAATCGTGTCCTGATTTAATAGCCGAGGTGTTTGTTTCACTTCAAATTAACTTAGGATTGATGATCCGTATTATGAGTAGTTTTCTCTCTTTTTAAATTGTCATTGATCCTGCAAAAAATGAGTTTGAATCAGTGTTTTTTGTAACAAGTAAGGTTTTTTAAACATTTGAATACGGACGTGAGCTGTAAGTCAACGTGTGACGTCCTATAGAATCAGATTACATTTCCCTAGAAATCAGTGTTAGTTACCACGCACACATACCACATTGTGATTGTGAACCTCTGGTTAATGTTTGTCTCCTCTCTCGTTTCCTTGTTGACTCAGTGATTTGTGTGCCGATGTCTATCAGTTGATTGGGCTCTAGGCTGTGTTTTATCCTCGACTCAGCTCATGCTTTTACTTTTTCGGCTCGGGTCTTCCCCTCTGTCAATGGGACATGGTATTGGGAAGTCGGAGCTCTGTAATATTTACGCATATATACATACATACGTGGAGACTCAATCCATTATGATCTTTGTTGTTTCAGGAATGCTGTGTACAATCTCACTGCGGCGGGCCTCAAGCTGAACCATGTAAGTGCTCAAGAGCTTTCACTCTCATTACTATCATCATCATCTTCTACTTTAATTTCCTCCTGACAAAAGAGACCAAAGACGTCATCAGCGCTACACTATGGCCCCGAAAAAAATAATATTGTCCTACTTGGTCCGTGGATGTGTAATTTGTCATGAGACTGAATTGAAAACATGGCGTCACCCGTCACCCCTACAAAGGCAATCAAGACTCGTGTTCTCAAAGATCAAGATTAGAGCGTGTAGTTACATTATAGGGATGAACACGAGCCTTGTCCTTGTTGAGAGGGAATGTGTTGTACCCAGTTACGATTTTATGGGACCACACTGGAATGACTTGATGTTGGAGGAGATAGTCGAATAAAAGATACAGCAGTTTCAGTTAACCCTTTTCTTTGAGATTAGCTAGAAAGGGGAACCAGGAAGATTTCGATAAAAATCAGTGCGAGGAGATTGGCAAGTTGGTATATGTAGTAAGTTTTAGATGCTTCCAGATAGTTTGGTGGAAAACATGATTAGAAGGAAAAGGGGCATGTTTGGAAATACTTTGGGTATTTTTTTTTCATACAAGGGAAAAGCTTTTTAGTCCGGAGAAAGCAGCAGGTCGGGGTTTCCGTAATGAAAAAGCTAACTTTCTTCTTCTCGTTTGCCTTTGCCCATTTTGTTATTTTGATCACGGCTCGGAATCCCCAACAGAACCTTTTGAATGGAAGAAGGTGATGGGATGGTATTTTAGGAGATGGTTTGGTGGATTGCATGAGGGATTGAATGCCCCGTGTGTGTGGGTCTCGTCTCTATGTACATACATGAATGTACAGCGGGCTCCTTAAGAGGAACTCTCTGGTCCCAACGTTAAGAAAGGACGTGTCCTTCCCTCCTCCTCTCTATACGGTTGGACGAGGGAGTATAAGGGAGAGAGAGGAAAGCTTTATAAACTTTGAAAGTTTGTTCGCCCTTGGTCCCAACCTGGCTATCTGTGCAAGTACGTCGCTGGAGCGAACCACACCGCGGTGAGCAATTGAGATTGGAAAGACGGACAAAATGTAATTTGTCAAGTGGACATGGCAAAAGACGAATGGGTTCCGGGCTTTGGATTGGACTCAGCATCGCTCACCCACATTATAGTATAGGAAGGTAGCGTATCTATAGGAGCTCTTCCTTCTGGGACTCTCCCAAGGATGAGGGAAATGTCGGGAGAAATTATTATTTTTACAGATGGTCAGGGGTGTTAACAGACACTAGAAGAGGAAGAGAAAAAATATAAGTATATCTCGATGAGGAAGAATGAAGCTAAGACTGAAGGTGGACAGATGAGAGAGTTGAAGAGGAGGATTGTAAAGTAATGGGAAATGGTAGGAGAGAGAAAGTCAGCAAGTTGAAGATGTCTTCAATCCTCAAAACCTAATCATCTTATACACTTGGTCTTTGGTTTTCCCAGCCCTCCATGAGATGTTCTGTACTGAGAAGGAGGAGAAGAGGACTATCAACGAGGGTCATGTTATTCACAAGGCTAAAGAGTACTCGTTCCTAGAAGGGCCTTATTTCTTATGAGAGTAATATGGAGAAAGTCATTTATTGAAGAGATAGAGTTGAGGTTTGAGGAGAAAGTAAAAGAGAGAGACGAAATTAAAAGCCCTTGGGGACAATTCCCACAAGACTTGGATGGTTAGGTTAGGTTGAGCTGTCTAGGACCATCCATTTCATCTATACGGTTTCGTGATAAAAGTTTCAATTTCCTCAAACTCTCCTCTCCAACATGTATATGAATGAATTGAAATTGGTAGGAAGATTCCCCAAGGTCCATATGGTGGATGAGTAGTTATAGTTTATGGGTTGAAGGGAAGCAATTATGAAGCCTATCAGAAAGGTTTATTACATGCTCCCTTAAGTATGAGGAGGTGGAGATTGTACTTTTGAATTCTTCGTATTTGTAATAAAACTTGAGCCTTTGGCTTTGGCAAATCTAAAATTGCTGCTGCTGCGGAGTTAGGGATTCTGATATTAAATACGGAGCATTTTAAGTCCGAACAACATCTACCTCCACCCAGATTTGTAAAAGGAGCCAATTACTTGTATACAGTTCGAGAGCTCAAATGCTCCAGGCGTGCTTGTCTAGGAATATGTATGTCGACATTATGTACGGATTGTTTAACTAACAAGGCATTGTTTGGATTATTTTAAACAGAAATTGGAGTGGTACTCAGAAGAAGATGACATTCAAATGTGCCAGACCAAAGGGAAAGAAGTGGTGAGGAGATTGTTCTTGTGTCTCAAATTAATTTGGAGTTGACTCTCCCCATGATGAGAAGAATGAGCAGCAAGAGGGCTGTGTCTAGTTAGGCCTATTAAAAATTTCCCCTCTTCACTTTTTATAGGAGAACTGCCAAAACTACATTCGGATCCTCAGTGTGGCCAGTCCAGGGAAGATTCTGGTCTGTGGAACGAACGCCTACAAGCCGAGATGCCGGAATTATCATTTAAGTGCCAATGGTCACTACAGTCAGAACGGTGCGGAGAAAACTGGGCAGGGGATTTGCCCGTATGACCCCAAGCATAACAGCACCTCTGCGTATGTGGGTAAGTGGCTCTTTTAGGTTCTAGTACAAGTGGTTATCCTTTCCTAGCCGGAATTGCTGGATGATTGGGCTAGTAGGGGAATGGTTTTCTCGAGATATGAAAATGACACACGTCTTACTTGGTGGAGGATAAGAAAAGGGACAAGAGTCAAGTGGTTCAATTCAAGTGTCTTGGAAGTATGATGAGGGGGATGATCATAGACGAGTTTGTTGAATGAATGAGGTTGATCTTGATGGTTATGGGCTGGTGTTCGTCTTGAGAACATGCGGCCATGTCCTAGGGTGTTGGTGATCCTAGTTGGATGATGATGATTATGGTAATGATGATGATTTCATTCAAATGTTTAGATGGGGAAGTGTATGCCGGGACAGTGGCTGACTTTACAGAGGTTGATCCCCTTATTCACCGTTGGGACTCTTTGAGGACGACCCAGTATGATCTCAAATATCTCAACGGTAATCACTGCTCCTCCTTTATTACATTAGAATCCAGCTTCTCTCATATAACTCGTCTCTCTAGTCTGTGTGAGACTCTGTGTGTGTGAACGGAGGTTGAGGGAATTTCTTTCTCTTGAGCTTGGGACTTTCTTGTCGCCAGTGACAAGGGAGTGAAAGTGTAATTTAAAGGAGAGGGAGGTAACCCATGGGCTCAAACTTTTGCTCATTTATAATGATAGCCAAGGATAAAGGTTGACTCGTTGAGTCTGATGATGTCACTGAGGAGGACGGTAGTTGGGATGAAAGTGCTTATGAGATCTCGTTTTGTTTGTCTTCTTTCTAGCTCCGAACTTTGTGGGTTCTATGCAATACGAGGACTTTGTCTTCTTCTACTTTCGAGAAACGAGTGAGGAATTCAGCAATTGTGGAAAGGTAAGCTCTATCATTCAGACGACAATTGCTTTCTCCCCATTTTCATTCTTCACATTTTTTTGTAATCAAGGAGGACCAATGCGAGTCGTTAGAGTGGTCTAAATAATAATAATAAAATAACAAGAGGGTCTTTTATTCCCTTCTTGATCTTTGTTTCCAATGTCCCCCACCCCCTTGTGATGTATTCATTTTGGGATATTGTATGAATTGTATGTTTGGAGTCATTGTGTATGAATTCCTTTTACAAGTGGTTTTGAATTGTTTGTGGTTAGGCCGTGTACAGTCGAGTGGGTCGGGTTTGTAAAAGTGACAGAGGCTTCCCTCGTGGGAGCTCAAAGAATCGATGGACAACTTTTTTCAAAGCTCGCCTCAATTGTTCCATTCCTGGAGAGTTTCCTTTCTACTTTGATGAAATACGTATGTCAGCTATTGCTGTAACAATGGCTTATTATTTATCTTTTTTATTTCCCCATTGAGGGAGTACCTTTGGGCAGGGATATCAATACCAGCCACTTGGGAAGAGGGTTGTTATTTAATGGGGCATTACTTTCTAATTAAACTGAACTTGTCACTCACTTTGCAGAAGCTACATCGGCCCTCCTGTCCTCCTCGCAGCTTGGGAATGAAGTCGTTTATGGCGTATTTAGTACGAGCGTGAACAGCATTACTGGCTCAGCCGTGTGTGCATATAAAATGAGGGATGTTTTGGATGTCTTTGATGGTCAATTTAAAGCCCAACAAAGTGCGAACATGCACTGGCTTCCCGTTCCACCCGAGAAGGTATGGATTAATTTTGTTAAGTTGTTTCAAATTCCTCGTGCCTGGCTGATGGATTACGGATTATTCAATCCTCTCAAGTCCGTGGATGGTCAATCTTGAGTGGTTGTAGTTCTATGAGTTGTAGTTGACGTTAGTGAATGATGGATTTTGCTTCTTAGGTTCCTGAACCTCGACCAGGACTCTGCGTTAATGACTCCACGACACTTCCAGATCAGTACTACGCCTTCCTCGCCGGGCACACTTTGATGGATGAGCCTGTACAGCCAGTACTTGGACGGCCTGTGTTGACTCGTTCGTCTGAGTCGTATAGAATGACTTCTATTGCTGTCCACACTAACGCCACGACTCCTGATGGCCAGGCTTATGACGTTATCTTCATCGGAACTGGTAAAATCAGATATCTATTGGCACGTGGTGGACTTTATGGTGGACTGATATTTAATCGATTTGTTCTAATTTTCTAGATGATGGGAAAGTTTTGAGTGTTGTGAACGTGGGACGCGACATTGTTCGTACAGTTATGATACAAGAGATGCAAGTTTTTAGGACACCAGTGAGAGAAATGTTGTTCCTCGGTGGCAGTCCTCCCAAGCTATTAGTGGGGTCAGATCAGAACTTGAAGTTAATGAACGTGCGGCAGTGCTTTACTTCTAAAATAAAGTCTTGCAGGTAAATTCATTGGCCTTTCTTTGTGGATTTCATTAAGCTAATGGATCCAGCTTGGTCCAGTACTCAAGACTTTAACAACCTAGGGTCTGGGCTTAGACAGATCAGATACATTATCATTTTGTTTGTAAAGCACACGGGTTTCTATAAACTTCTTTCCTGATTACAGCGACTGTGTGGCACTGCAAAGTCCGTATTGTGCGTGGCACAAAAGAGAGTCTAAATGTGTGACGATCCCACTGGATAGACCTATATCTCGACGAGATTACATTCAAAATGTCTCAACTGGAAATCACTCGGATTGCCCGAAACCTAGCACTATGAGTAGCAACTCAATCCCCTCAGAACAACACAAAAGCACATCTAAATCTCTGGACTCATCTGGTAGTCAAACTATCACAATCCTGTCAGACGATGGACATCCAACAAAAGAGGTTAATCTATCGCAATCCTTTAAACCCATAGTGTAAACTTTGAGTTTTGTTTGAATGGTTTCATTTTGTGTGTTATTTTGGGATTTAGGTAGTAAATGAAGGACCTGTTGTCGTTGGTCCACGAAGGGATTCATATACAGCAGAGACCCTTTCGATAGCCGTGGGTGTTGGCTGCGTTTTGGCCGTCCTATTGGGTTTCATCGCTGGCTGGGGATGTGCCAAACGATGTCGGAAGGATCATGACAATATTCCATATCCAGATACGGATTATGAGTATTTCGAGCAACGACACAATCTTAACATCAACACGTAAATCTCTCATTAAAATTACGCAACTACTATCTCTATTCCTCCCTCGGTCGATAGTTTCACTGACGATGGACTCTGAAAATGTTGATATATTGTTACAGAAGATTAGTTGGAGAGGGGAAGGAAGAAGCGACGTACGCAGAGCCAGTTTTGGATATAAAGAATAACTCACATGCAATGCCCCAGGTCAACCACCAACCAGATCACCAAGAAACCACCATGTTTCATTTTGCGCAACCATATGCGAGGGATTTGTATAGGTAAGCCGACGGCTAGTCCAGCGAAGCCAAAGTATTGGATTCTGTAGAGATCGTTAGACTTGAATTATGTAAATGACAAGAGTCTCTTGAATATTTTGTCAGGTTTGAGGGGGATTTGAGTTCGAGAGGAAGGCCGGATGCATTTGGAAGTTTAAGACCAGGTACATTTTGCCTCAACTGCAGCTTCTTGTCAACCTTTTTTGGATCTGCTTTTGTTTAAAGTCGTCTTGGTACTAGTAAATTCAATGTATGCACAGTACCGTAAAAAAACATTTCTTTTTAGGTGGGGGTATGCATCTAGACGGGTATGGGACCGCTCATAGGCAACCCAACCTGGGGCCTAAAGCCAATCTCCCCATAAATGACGGATATGGAACTGCTAGATCCGTGAAGAAAGTTTACCTTTGATTCTAAAGTGTGTCTTGATGTCATATAGAATGGGAGAACATGACCCAAAGTCATGTCCTGCCACTCTCCCCCCTCTCACCCTATTCATCATTCATGATGTATCGATTCGGAGGATTACTGTCACTCTTTTTGTGTGAAGGAGTCAGATTTTATGCGTAGTTTGGCTAATATTCCTGCTGCTCGTTTATAAGACTGAATTTATTGGGATTGCAAGTTCAACTCAGTATGGGCTCTTCTCATCCTTGTAATCCCAACTTTACATATTTCGATTCTGGAAAACACAGCAAATAACGTCGTGCAATTTTGACAGGACTGTTTTCGTAGAGGTAAATGACACATGACACGTGTGAAGTGTAGGAACCCAACCTGCCGAGTTTCCATTAATATTTTGAACCACTTCTTTACTCTCTCACTCATGTTACTTATATATTATATACAAGACTCTGTAATCCCACAAGCAGCAACCTTTACTTATACCCCGTAATAACTTCAGTCCCATTTCTCGCTTTCTGAATTCCATTTCCATACTCAATAGTCATTCATATATGCCAGTCAACCAAAATGCGGAAATCACTTCTCTCTGCCCCGTTGGCCGTAAGGATTTAACGATGTGCCATGTCATTAACTCACCATGTTCCAAATCCTAGCCGTCAGTCTCGACCCGACGGTAATTAAACTTCCAAAACCCGTAAATGAAAATTAAGTGATCTCCAAATTTTGATGGGATGGCTACGAATGAAAAGTTTCATATTATCATTGTAAGTAGATTTTTGAAACCTTAAAAACATGTACAAAGTATATCTCTCTATATAAGGTAGCAAACTCGGTTCAAGGCAACTCCTCAATATGGAATGGTAGTTGCAGATAAATGCCTTAATGTTTTATTGTTGTCGGTGGAAGTGATGATTAGGGTATAAAATGAACGGTAAAGAGATAAAGTCCGTAGTTGGCAACTCAATTTCCGATTTATAAAAACTTCTAGTCGGAGTTACTCCCTTCTTGTTAATCGTAGCTATTTATTTGAGGAAACTCATTCATTAATTATTTATATGTGTAATTAAATAATTTTTGCTATTTATTGTTCAATGATCAATATCGCTTACTTTTTGTACTGCCAATATGATTAGCAAAGTAATTTGTAATCTGATATTATTAATCATAGGATTTAAGTTTTTTTATAGAGTTTGAACTACAGTTTCGATCTAATTTATGTTAGAACACTGCCTGGTTTTTATTAAGACGTGTATGTTTTGACTTGAATATGTTTTAAGGTATATGTATGAGTTATATGTACATGACAGCGTCCATCACAAGGCAGCTTGGTCAAGTTTTGAAGTTGAGCCCTCAGTCTATGTTAAAAAGCTATTATTATTATTATGAAATGGGAGACTGGATTTAAATCCAATTAATAAATTGAAGAGACCCCTTTGCACGCCTTAGATTACGCTAGATTGTATCGTCGTAAATAAGGTTTCGTTGAGTCCACTGTGATAATCCTTGACGTGAGTGTCAGACAAACTTTGGGATGAGTATGAAGGATTGGACCGTCAATTGTAGAGAATCTCTCCTCCCTCTACATAAATTAATTCAATAACGAGTCAGCAATTCAGTCAGAAAACAACGATGTTCTACATTATGAAGTAAATCCAATTTAACAAAAAAAGCAATTTAAAGCCAATTGGTTTCTGCAAAATAGCATATCCAACTTTATAGAAGAATGTTTTAAGAAAATATTGCGATACGATCGATAAAGAAAAGAAACGTGCACTATCCTACTAGCTCGACATGACTTGCTAGGGCGTAGGAAGTCCGTTGGTTCGTTTCTATAAAGAAATCACTAAAAAGTTTTCTTCAATACCAAAGTAAAGGCAACAAAGAAAGAAACCTTTTAGGAATAATACTCATTTAATAATAATAATGAACTACCTATATTTTAAGTTGTTTTTCGTCCTTATCAAATTGTGTGGACTGTTTTCGTTTTCGTTAGGATAAGCTCCCCATGGGTTATGGTGTGTCTAGTGAATGGGAAACGGCCTTTAAAATCATTCTTCACAAACCTGTACTTCTTTGCACGGCTTCAATCTTAAAAATAGTTGAGTACTTTCACCCCGTACGTACGTTCGAGTTGTTCAATTTGAATGAGACCCCAATTTTGTAGTTTCGGTTTGTCATCATGACTTTAAAAACGCTTCGCTTGGGAAAATGAAATTTAAAATCAAGACACACTTGGGAAAACCCATCGTTCCACTTGAAAGGTCATTTATAACCTACAGAATTAGTTGAGTTCACTTAAAATTTAAAAACAAAAACACTTACCCTAAGATCCGTCTAGCTAAAGCTACTTATTGCCGAAAAAATAACTTTGTCAATCTCTTAATATACGTATAAAAGACCCACCACGCTAATCAGTGCATTTTAGAGGAACGATTCAGTGTATAGATAAAATATCTGTGTAACTTACTAGTACACAAGGGATTTTTTCATATAGAAGTTGTTGTAAAGATGAAATGACACTTATCTAACTAGATAATTTGATGATAATTATAAGACTTACTAACTTAAATCACGGCTGTCCGTTCGATTTCGAAGTATTTAACATTTAAGACGAGGCGAATGGAGAAATAAGTCCGTAGAGAATAGATTGTTGTAGATATTGTAAAGAGAAGCAAAGATAGAGTCATAATCCATTTTAGTTAGCGTACGTTTATGTATAATTAAGAATAACGATAGTTATTGATTATTACGTACGCGGATATGTAATTAAAGATATAAGAATCCCGAGTAATAAAATATCAAACTGTTTTTCTGCAAAAAAAACATGAGCTCAGTGTGTACACAAGGACTCGTTCGTTCATTTATTTGTTTAACTTTTCACTTGCGATCATGTACTAAGAGTTAAAAATTCCGTATTCCTTACAACTTGTCGAAGTTACGGATAAGTTTACGATTAATTTTGTAAGATTCAGAACTTCGCGGAAGGCAGTTCATTTTAATGGATTCATTTCGGCTGGTAGAAAATGATTTACCATATTAATGATCCACGTAGGGTCTTTGCAACCTTCAGTGAAGTCCCTAAAGAATCTGTAATTGCATACCATCACTTTGTATTTGTTAGTCTCGTCTTTTGTGAAATCGACGAGGTTGAAGTTAGATCCCGTCTTCCCTTTATTTTGCATCTCATTCATCCCACGCAGAACGTGGAGCACCACGGTTATCTCCACGTGGCGGGTTTGTGGAGGTGCCCGAATGCCTGACTCGATATCCCCTTCTGTAATATGTAATGAACAATAAAGTTAATTATTTAAGGATTTAGAATAACCGCATCTCATCCGATGGATTATAAATTTACCACTTTGTATAGCAGGGGCATCCGGAATAACAATTCCGATCTGATAAGGAAACGAAAAGAACACATCTTCGGTGGCTACTCGAAGCAAATCTTGCTGGAACACACTAAATGTAGATACGGTCTTTCTAAGTTCTTCTAATACAGTAGGTTCGACTAGTCCTTCCAAATCGTCAAATTCCCCCTTAGACATCTTCGTCGCAACTAAAGAAATGGCCTAGAAAATTAGAAATTCATGACACATGAGTTACAAACTTATTCGGGAGCCACTATAATCGAAAGTATAAAATTCTGACCTCATGTGCCCCTTGCATAAACTCTTGAATAGAAAAGTCATGGTCGAAGTACGACCGGATGACAAAGTGAGTGAAGAACCAATTCCGGACAGTATTTACAAATCTCGGCCACATTACGGACGGATAATCCATAAGAGGGGGTAGGGCCAAGTCTTTTCCATCAGGTGACCTTTGTTCTTGAGCTCCATCTGAGTTACGGCCAGTATCCGACGTGTGGACACTTCGAACCGGTTGTATTAAATAGGATCCATAACCATTTCTATATTTTCCATTACAGAAGGATGACTGTGGCAAAACTTTCTGGCTTTGCATAAAACCTTGAATAATACGCTTGTTCCATAACCTCTGACCTAAAACAGAAAAATTTCACTCAATTCAAAACAACAGAATCACACCGGTATGTAAATGAGACAAAACTTTCAGTCCACACTGTGCACTGCTCCCTCACCTGTGGTACCCAACGCCCTAGTACCAAATCCACAGTGTCTCAAAATCAACCCCGACACAAATCCACCTCTAAGGCATCTCTGTCCCTGAACGAAATGACCCAACAAAGTCATCCTCCAGACTATTGGTACCAAATGCGGTACCAAACCTAGAGGGGATTTGTTCTCAATGTGCTAACTTCTGGATTCCCTCTCTCTGACACAGCCGTAATAAGGAAAATAGCTCGGGATTCATACTTGGTGCTAGATACTGCTTATACTTTATACTCCGGCTCAGTTCAGAGGAGGACGCTGCTTTAATTTGGAGACGCTGCGGCTGGAGTCAGTGAGATGTCGTTTATTCCGCGTATATATCGTCCTCCACAGTTCCACACACTAGCGAGTTTTTTTGGGGAGGAAAGGCTCCTGGACAAAAGCACTCTCACTTGCTGTTGCATTCAGCAGGAGCCAGGAGCACAAACAAATCACTCTCTCTGCTGTTCTGTCTTTTTCTATAGTCCTACATCCTCTATCAAGACTATAGCAATGCCCCTCTCGGCCCTCTCCACTTTTTATCTCCTTGAGGAGAAAAAAAAACTAATTATTCATCTTTATTCCGTATAGAGATAGTCAGAGGGCTATTTGCAACCCATGGATTCGTTAACTAACTCTGGAGAAGAGAGGGATTCCATGAGATTTGTGACCCTTAGTTGTGACTGTAATCGAGAAATCGTATGAGACTGGACAAGTAAACATGGTAGAAAGTATCGTAGTGCAGATTTCACGAGTGATAAGTGTCTAGAAGGAAGAACAAGTGCCCTCCCTATGCTAAAGAGTTGGTGGAGGGTCCTCAGGGATTTCTTATCGTTAATTGGTCACCTAAAGTAGTTTGTAGAGCGTAGGTTATCGTCAAAAACTGGGGATTGAGCTCTGTAGTTGGAAGACGCTGCGATTTTAGTGGATGCGGTAGCGTTTGTGATTTTTTTTAATCGGATTGACTGCTACACTGTGTGGAGGATATTCATCGTCATTGGAACTGGGTGGCGGGATGTTTTCAAGGTCAAAGGTTAAAAAGTTATGAGATGATGAGTAGGAGAAGTTGATAAATGCTGGACTAACTAGTTTACACGTAACAGTCGTAGGTGGCTGTCAAATCACGGACAATTAGTTATTTTACGGAACTTATGGACTAGATGTTTTTTTTGGGTGCTAAGTTCAGTCACAGTTTGGATGACCTAACCGTAACCTGTCACCTCTGACCTGATGTGTGATGAGTAGTCAGTCCATTGAGGAGAGGACTGTTTCAAGTTTAGACGCACGAGGGAGAAGAACATGTTTGAGTGGATAAGTTCAATTACGAATATTAAAATGCGGAATCTTCCAGAGGATGGAATGTTATTGGCGATTAGATTGTATGATGTAAGTGAACTTTGAACTGTAATGGTCTATCAGGTTTTTTGACATGCAGTCCGTAGTGCCCAATGTAATCTGAAACTTTTATGAATCTCTCTACAGATGAAAACGAGCTTTTGAACTTCAAACTTAAGTAATGGACAGTACTTAAATTGAACATCAATCCACTCCACTTCGCGCTGTTACCCAGTGTAATTACTCAAAAAGCTTGACTGGAATCTACAATTTATCCAGTAAAGTGACCCGTTGGCGATTAAAGTGATCGTACCTCGTCTTTCGTGACATCTCGGCAAAATCGTCACTCCACACTCAGACACTCAAGTAGGAGAAAGGTATAAAAAAATTCACAGTTCAAACGGAGAAAGCGTCAAAACGCAGCGTTTATTTAAGCTTCCCTGTTCTAGCCTAACTGTCAAAGGTTTATCCATGGTGCCAAAGCTACACGATTAACCATTGTGCTAGAGTGATATAGTGATATTATATTTATTATTAGCAGCTGGTTAGCATCCACTACTACTTGATTGATGCGTCGAAAAGTGGAGTTAGCTTCATAAACATTTGCAACTAGGAAATATATAGCGTCTCTTCGAATCATGGCGAATACAAATCCGAGGAAGTTTAGCGAGAAAATCGCTCAGCACAATGAGAAGCAACGCCAGGAGACGGAAGCGTTTGAAAAGATCATGAAAGAAGTAATGGGTATGCCTAGGGTAAGAGTTGAGCAATTTATTTGTCAATCGTAATGCAAAGCATTAACAATAGGAATGTCTGTACTAATTTCTGATTGCTTCGGATTGTAGATAACTGGAACGGTACAACAACCAGGAGCTGGAGAACCCCCCAAGAATCAACAACAACAACACCTCCTAAACATCAACATGCAGGCTTACCGAGGTGGCAGTTTACCCGATATCAACAACATGCCTCATCATCATCATCAGCAGCATGGGGATAAGGTAATCTACTTGTCTTTTCGCAGTTTCATGCGAATTTCAATTGAATTATAATAGGAAAAAATTATTTTATCTCGCAGTATCACATCACCTAGTCTCGACTGATTGATTTCAAGTTTTGACAGATGAAGGAAAGAAGGGTGTCTATGTCGTTTCCGGCATGAGTTTTAGATTATTGATTGCAAGATTGATGATGTTAGCCGTTATTATTTAGCTTGACGGTCAAACTTCTTGATTATATTAAAATTGGCGTTGATAATAAGTTCTAATCAGATAGGGTTTCATCCAGGCTTTGATAGCAGATATTGATTCTGTGTCACTGTATTTAAGCGTGATTTTGTTGCTATTTTTCGGTGTGGGGGAAGTAGTTTACCTTGCCCATCATAAAAGTCCGCAATACAATCCCGACTTATAGATGTACAGTCAATACTGGAATTCTGAAGGTCATTACGAAGGAATTTTGTTTGTAGAGCTGGTTAAAACTTCATATGAACAATTTAATAGCGGTATTTAGTGCGATTCTGGAATGAAATGAATGACAGATTGCTGATTGATTCACAGAAAATTCAACTGATAATTATGCAAGATAATGTGGGTGCAGCAGTTTTAAATTGACTTAAACAAATTATGATCCAGAGCCTCCAGACTCGAAACCCTGTTAAAGTTTTTACTTGTTAGATATTAGATTTATGATCGATAAAGGAGGTGGTCATTGGTCATTAACTTGTTTACTTGCAAAAAAGCGGTATGAGAAAATCTCGTTGTAATCTTGTGATTAGCTTTTCCTGTTTCTTTATATCCTTCGATCGATGAAGATTGTTTTTGTATCACACCCTTACTGTTCCGTACATTATTAGGCAAAGAAGTAAATACTTCCTAGTAAAGGGACAAAATATAGACTCGCACGTCATAAGTTATAATTACAGGATTGCTTCGATCGTAGACTGAGGGATCCATCGATATTTGATTTTGAAACCCCCTAGACCTAAAAGTCGATACCTGAAACGATGGAGGTGGTACGGGAATATGATGATAGGCAGGGCAGGGCTATCATCTATTCATGAGAGAAGGTCGAGATTTGCTTGTTTTATAAAACTAAAGCAAGTATTTATAAATAAGTAATCAAGCAAATTGGGATGAGCTGAGCGGGTTGGGGTTGAAGTTGAAAAGGAGCCTCTCTAACTTACCTTAGAGTTACCTTTTAGTTTTTTTGCCAATTGACTGCAAACTCAGTCAAGCCGTGCTCAAGGCTCAAGGTCTACAAGTCTGGAAACCTTAAAGCCAGTTAGGAGAGTAAGTTGGGGCTGTGGCATGTGTTGTATTGCATAGAAAGGTTGAAGGTTTTAGAGGTGGATGAAGTTCGTGAGATAATAATGCCAATGATTTGAGTATGAATGTGTGGAATCGTATTCGTATAAATTATAAGAATATGAATACGATGATATTATTATATCATATAACAACGACAACGATATCATCAAAATATGATGATGATGAGCACTCCTAGTAGTACATCGTTGTACTGTACACTGTACACGTAGGCAGGTGCTTAGAATTTTTACGAATGGATTACAGTATGTATGAATATAAATGGAGAAAAAGTTTTTTGTCCAGAGAGTCGGCACTGTCGGCAGGTGTGTAGCCTACAAATCCAACTTCCAACGATGTACAGAAAGTGATGATTTGATGGCTGTATGTGGTTAGATTTAATGTAATGTAAACTATAAAAACATTCGTTCCACCGCAAACAAGCAAAGTTCCATGAATTTTTTGCCGGCGTTGTCTAGATTATTAGTTCCTTCTGTTGTTTCAGCAATGCAAATGAATTAAGGTTTCTGGAAAGAGGATGAGATAACTAAATTAAAAGATAGAGAAATAGACACTCAGCAGTTGTAGCTTTCTGAATATTCTGACGTGTGTTTAAAGGTTCTGACATTCGAGGATATATGAAGGGAGAATCTATAGTCCGTTGTGGCTTTTATTCAAATTTCAATTCTAGATAATTAGCTTGTCTTTTCTGTTTCTGTAGGTTATATAAAGTTTTAGATTATGCAAAATGCTTAGGTAAGAAATGAAATGAAATAAATGTACAGATGCTTTTCGAATACAAGTGGATAAGTTTGGCAAGGGAAATTAGGATACTGCCTACCACTACATACTGGATTCTTCTAATTAATTAGATGTTAAACGAACAGTATCAACGATATTTGCCTATAACCTAGCTATAAGATAAATTTTAGCTGAAACTGAAACATAAAAAAATGTGGGGTGGTGTGGTCAGGTCATATTAAAGTTTCAAGTACACCAGAACCGGTCGTCTTCCTGTCGTAACTTTCTAGTTTTATGATCTGAGCGGGAAGCACACCTAGTTAAGTAGGAAGTGTATACATGTGTACGAGTGCGTATTATGGTTATTAATGAATGATTACATAGATAATTTGTTTTTGCAATTTCTAGTCGCAAGGAGGTCAAATGTTTCAGCGTAATTCCTCACCCCGTTCTTCCCGGAACCCGATCGGCCCGATTAAAGTTCATAAATCGCACCGAAATGATGCACCTTACGCTTCCCCGCCCAGTCTGTCCATGCTGAATGCCTCGATGGGTGGAGGGAATTCGGGAGGAAATATATATTCTCAAGGAATGTATACGACTAATTATTTATCGCCTCCTGGGGCGGACGCCCCTTGGAGGCGGGCCAATTCGGACTCGGCCCTGCACTCACCCCTTCACTCCCTTATGATCCCTTCGGTAGTCCCTGACTCTAGTGAAGAATCCTCAAACAATTCCAATGATCCTCGTGACAGCTATGGGCTCTCGGCGATGGATCAATCGTCCAAGCTTCAGGACCCGTCTTCAGTGATACCAAATACAGTTGGGGATGGACCCAATTTGTTAGAAATCCCTTCCTCTGTGTCTACCGGATCTTTGCCTGACCTTACAAATTTTCAGTTTACACCTCCGCTTCAGCAGCCTATTGATACTGAAGACTCTCAATTAACTAACTCACCATACTCAACCGTAAATAATAGATCATCAACCGGTGGCCGGTGGGGGTATGTATTGTTGCATTAGTTAATCTATGTTTTCCTGTTTCAGAGTCCGATATCCTTGACATACTCACCAACCGGCGGTTCGCCTCACCCTTCGCCTAATGTTTCCAATAATCCCCAGAATCAAGGGGCAAATCAGCGAAGTTCTCAGGGCAACCCTCACCAACAGCAACAGCATCAGCATCCTGTACCCCAACAGGTCCTGCATCAGCACCAACACCAGCCTCAAGCCCCACCCCAACAACAACAACCACTTCAATCAAATTCGCAAATACATCAGCCACAAATGATGGATAATCCTTTAAATGTTGATGTGAATTCATTCCAAAATTTTTCCCATACTGACAACAACGTACGTAATCGGATGTTTAGTTTTGATCTTATCTGGTGTATGAATCTGTTTGGTGTGGGAACATGTGTTAAAGAAATTCCAATGTATATTTATCGTTTGCTTTGGTCCGCGTTTACAAAAGCTTTAATGAATGACATCTGTGATAAGTTTTATTTCGTATTTGTTAGTATTTATTATTGAAATTGGCTTATTATGTTACGAAAATGTAGATGCTGACAGCATACCGATGCCCCCAAAGACCTAGTCCTCAAAGTTCACCTTTGCCAGTAATTGCGTTTCTTTTTGGTTTATAATTATTATATTTTTTAAATTATGATTTTAAACGAAAGTTGCGGTTTTTTATTGATGGATGTTTGTCAACCTCATTTGCTTTTATAGTTCCGGAGTCCAAGTCCCTTGGACGGTCAGTTGTCAGCTCCGTCAAGTCCTGGTGGCCCAGCTCTAATTCAAAACTCTGGCGAGTCTTACTACCTCAGTCAGCAGGCCAACGCGTTACAACAGCATTTTGAGCAAATCACTATGGTATGTTAGAGTTTTGAAATACGTTCGCTAACGTTAATATCATAACGCATTTACTCTTTTTTGGAGTTTTATTTGAACTCAAAGCTTTTGAAATTTTATTTTTGAGCCCATGACTTTTAAATTTTAGGTTGAGGGATCATCACCACAAAGAAATAGTAATCATTGGCAGGTTAATTTGAGTTTTTTTTATTTAAAGCATTTATCATTTTTGGCTTTTGTTTAGTAGAAGTAGAAGTAAAGCTGATAGCTTTCATACTTGGCTGTTTAGTGTACTCCGAAAAGATTGCGTGGAAATGAATGTAAAATATTTTTAGGATATTATCGATACACTTTCCAGAGCTACTCTACTAAATCACAAAATTTTTGCGTACCCCAAAGACTGCCAAAGAGTTTATATGCTATTTAATCAACTCAGATAAAAATTTTTAGGGAGGTGGAATGGTAAACAATTCACCATACTTTTACAACACGACGGGGACGACAACGCAACTGTCCCCTCAGCATCTTCAGCAGCCCCATACACCGCAAACACCTACAAGCATACCGGATATTATATTTACCGGTAACTTGGGTCCTTTAGAAAGTTATAGATACTATTTGGAAAGATTTTTATTATACCTTTAAATGTAGAATTTCTGGGCTCAGATTTTGCCGAAGAATTATTGGCCAATGAAGCCCAAGAGTTCAGGGAAGGGCTGGGTCCAATCGACATGGATGGATTCAACATGCTCGCTGATCCTGATTTAGTACAACTGGACCCTCAAGCCGAAGATTCTTTTCGGCTCGACCGTCTATGAATTTGAGGATGAGTTGAGTCGACAAGAAGGAGTCGTTTCATCCGGAATCAACCTTCACATTTTACAATTAGCTTATCGTATCTAACTACGCCGTAGTTAGCTACTTCTAAACTGATGGGCAACAAAACACAGCACATTTCTGCACACAAACGATTCTTACTATCAATAACTCCTAGTTTTAATTACTATTTCCTCGTGACTTCTCAACGTTGGTACATCTCTCTACTAAATAGTTTATAATCTACTGTAATTGACTCTTTGACTGTTAAAGGTATAAAAACTTTTCAGAGTTTGTAATGGAACTCTCTTTTTCGACTTTTTAACTTTGTCTATGGAATTTGAATTAGCTGTACAGTGTCAAGAGTTCACAGAATCTTTTGAAGGAGCCAGGTGATAGAAGGATGAGTACATACTAAAAGTAGAGAGGTTTCTAATTAGAGAGCTAGGTGTTTGGTCAATTCAAGTAGTTGTAACTATTTGAGGCAAGGAGACTTTTTTCAAATTTCGGACTGAGTGATTGTTGTGAATCTTTTTGCCTTGGTCCTTTTTTGTAAATATTTGCTGCTATCGTCCATTTCCAATCCAAATCTGGAGACTTGCATGTGTAGAAACTAGAAAGTAAATCAAATTTGAGGTGTAAAATCTAGGGAAGACCAACCGGGCAAAATTGTCCATAGTTCCAAATTACATGATAACAAGTGGGTGCTCAGAGTAGTCAATCATTGAACAAGGTTAGATAAATAGTTTATGCCAATATGAGAGCCAAAGTTTTGCACTTTTTAATTCTTTGGTTTCTGCACACAGTCACCATTAATGAAGCAATCAAGTACCAAAATAATTTTACGTGTGCAGTCCTACCCCCGAATATAACGAGATTCACAAACGGTTTGTGCTTTAACATATATGAATATGACACATTCTGCCTAAGGTGTTCCATTTTCCAGTACTTCCTTTCTGTGTCGGTTTAATTTCGTTGCAGCAATTACCACCACTGAAAAACTCATTGAGAAATTGAGATAACCTTAGACGGATTACTGGAAGTATTTCCGTCTGGATGAGTTGATTTCAAATCCACTATTAATTCATTTAGTAGATAGCAGATAATGAATTTATTAATCAATCTGATCGGCCATTTGAAATTAAACACGAAATGTTAAATAGTCGCAGATTCCATCTCCGCGCCTGTCGTTGAAAATGCATCCGTAGTCTAGCATGATATTCAAAAGGGGTTTCATTCTGTTTTCTAATTCAAGTACAAAAGACCGGATTGAGTGTCAACACTGACTTATCTTTGATGATGTTGCCTACTAATTTCGTATTGTTTGAAATATATTTAGAGATCCAACTATTATTTCTCCAGAGTCTACTAGCATCCATTTTCTACAGCCTGAGTATTCCTCGTAAATGTAGCAGTAATCTTGAATCTTTCATGTTTGTATAATTAAAGTTTATAAGATAAGATATTGTAATATCCATGCGCCCAACCTGTTGTATAGCTTTCGTACTGTTTTTATTATCTTCTTGTCATCCGCTTCTCTTGGATGCCAGTTTTGAAACGAATGAATCCTGTGCTCTGATTCCTGTGTAGACTCGAGATTGATGGAATTGATGAATTGGTTGCAAACTAAGTGACGGGGCTTATGGCTGATTTTAATTCTGATAGATTATGTATAGATTGAGACTTAAAATAATCTTGTATGAATCAACGGAACCTATGTGTTTGGTTTGATACAATCCACTATGTATGTATTTTAAAAACTATAATTTTTTGGTATTTCGGTAATGATAATAATATTGATATTATTGTTATCGCAATTTCTCAAATTCATTAAGAATTCAATAAACTGTGACTTAAATTCAAATATATGGTTGTTGCTTTGTGATTTATTAGTTGATGGTGATTTTCGAGCGACTTAAATTATTTTGAACCACAGAAAAGTATAATTGATTATGCAGGAAAATTATTTTTTTAATTAAAACATTTTAATTTACATTTTCGAGGAAATGTGGATTGTGGATTTTATAATTAAAGCTACTTATTTGAAATACTTCAAAACAGCTTTCAGGAACGGTCGGTGACCAAATATTATTCTTGAAGGAAACATGAATTAATTCTTTGAAAAGTTCTATAATAATCAACTAGACAAAAATATCTCTGTTTCTGAAAAATGTTTATTTGACTCTCTTGGTCCAATTTCAAAAGACGGTTCTGGTAGCAGCCTGTCTGAGCATGTACTTAATAAAACACACTGTGCATCTTTTTATTCTGAGAATAGCAATGTCAAACAATGAAAAGAGTTTAAGCTTCCAATCCAAATAAACAGTTTGAAATCTTTGTAAAAGCAGATTTAAAGTATCCGAAGACAAATTGATATTACTTAGTGCCTTTTAGGTTACTCGATCAATTGACTCATCTGCTTTGGGACGGATCCAATTCTTTCTCGTCTTGTGATCGGATGATTCGGATCCAGCACACCTTCAATATATGAGACGTACATTCATGAGTAATAACTATATTTTTAGACTAGTAACGCAATCCCGAAATCCACGTGCTAGAATCTTCCGTACTAGAATGGTGTATCAATTTCATGTGTCTTGCCTATTTTTCACCTCATGCACAAGGAGAGGGTTCCCACTGCCGTCCTAGGTCACAATTATCTTGCAAGTATTCTGAGTTTTTTTTAAGTTTCAGCTTTTATTGATTGACAATTTTATTGGTCCATTGAATTAATTTTGAATCTTTGACAATATTCGTAGAAATTGAAATGATGCTTTATGAGTATTTAAGAATGCGATAGATTGGCAGTTACAAAAGCATGATTAAGATTTTCTCTCGTTTTTTTACCATAAATTAATTATTCTTAAGCTGAGTATCCGCTTACTATTATTTAGCTTATGCTACACAGACTTTCAGACTTTCTAATGTTAATTTAAATATATTTTGGCATCCACCTACGTGCTATAAACCAGAACAAAAGCATCGGGAAAGTTCGGTGTGTAAGGCATAATGGGACTTTCGACCATCTTTCCTAGTTCATGTCTAGTCAGTTACACCGGGACTGCATTTTGCTATACCTTAGACTCATGAAGTTTTGCCTGGTTGAACTTATAAGATTAGAGAAGTTTAAGATCCGCACCAGGAGTGTTGATTTAAGCGTTCAGGACACAGGATTGAGCTCTGAAGCTCATCAGTTCACTCTACGACTTACAACTGACAAATATAGGTTAGAGTGATCAGTGACTGGCAAATAAAAATCTAAACAACAAGTTAAAATTCTTGAAACTGATTTAGAGTTTCAACTATTGATAATTTATAACGTAAAAAGCGAGGAAGGAACCAATTACCGAGATTACTTAACCTCAATCCAGCTTTGTGTGACCTAATCATGTCACTGCAAGCCATAAAGACAGCAAAATCTAAAACAACGGTCAAAGATCTCCAGCGAATTATGGGGAAAGCCCATGTGCCATCGGAAGATTATACTCACATCTTCTCAGGATTGATACTCGGGGGAGTGTACGTTAAATTTTATTTTAATTCTATGATCATTTTTTTTCAAAGTCTAAACGGAATGTAGATTGAGATTTTGAAATTTCCATTTTCTAAATCAGAACGACGGCAAAAGACACGGAATTGCTGTCCAAACTTGGGGTTACGCATATACTGAACGCAGCTTATGACCATACTGGCAAGGGGAATTACATATTCGTCCAAACAAATGAGGACTACTTTAAAGAACGCAATTTCCCCTGCAAATACATGGGCATAAGGGCCATGGACTTTGCAAGGTTTAAGCTTCATAAATATTTTGACCAAGCTGCTGAATTCATTCATGATGCCATAGCTTCAGGCGGTATATATTTTTTTTCGACTCCAACTTATGTACAAATTTTCTTGTGAATGAAAATTTTCAAATTTTGATAATGTCAATGATTTGGGCACAGGGGTTGCTTACGTCCACTGTTACATGGGGATAAGTCGCTCGGCCATCCTTGTCATTGTTTACTTGATGATCAAGCAGAACATTTCGGCAAAGGAGGCAGTAACTTTGGTTCGGTAATTAATTCCAAAATTTTAAGTCATTAGCTCATCCGATTTTTTTTAGACATTATTTGGCTGAACGACCCAATTTTGTCTTGTATTTTTAGAAATAAAAGAGAGATCTGTGCTAATGAAGGATTCGTTCAGCAAATTTTGGATCTAGAAGATCAGTTGACGACTCCGAGCTCAGAATGAAAACAAAATTTGAATAGGAAGGACAAGGCTCTTGTACATTCCGTAATGAAAAATACTGACAATACTTGATGTAACTCTGACATCTCACAGAACGATCGACATGTACTTTTCCGGTATCCGATAAAAATGTAGTACGAGTGGTACTGGCCTCGGGTGGATTACAAAGCTCTCTGATTTTAAAACCTATTAAAGATACAATCCGGGCTAGACGGCTCGAGTTAAAAAAGGGAGGATTGGAATTTAGGATCAATGCCATCCAGATGCGGACACCCTCGTTTACAATTCACGAGTCATGGATGGATGATCAACTTGACATATCTTAGGTTTTGAAAGTCTGAAAAGTTTCAATCATGTGCCTCGACGGTATTAATCGTCACAATCTTCTTGTCCTGTCACCATCGTCCTAAATTAGCGAGAATTAGAATTTCTGTTGATATAAATGGCAACTCCAGCTCCCTAGGTCTAAATCATTCGGCCCTGAAGGAGCATTTACATACATTCTACAGTTCCGAGTTCCACACTAACAACCAGCAAGGTATTTAGTTCAAAGCCAATTGCTTCTCTAAGGTATCAAGAATGTACATCATTGCGCCGTTGACACTAGGCCAAACGTTGGATTTTGATAAATGAGTTTTAGTTTTAGATCTCTGCCAATTTGTCATTTATTTCTATTTAATAAAATGTGTCGTCACTTGTGGAATGAATCTTGTACAGTTTGTAGGTTTGTACTAGGAATTGATCATATATCTGCCAAATTACCTTTGCCTTTGTTAAATATTAAAGTTTTGAAAGTTAGAAATTTAAAAATTCACTATTAAAAAGTTTTCGAATGTTATTCAACATGTTCATGTTATTGTTGTGCTTGATAAAAATCGGATTATTTATTTATAGTTCTAAGCATCCACTGTTACAGCGCATTACATTTTACTCAGAGCAATAGTACTCGTACTTGGCTATATTCGGCATAGAACATTTATTTTTAAACCTTTCTTCGAATCACGAGCTCTGCTCGAGTTTATAACCAACCGTATATATAATACGCCAGAACACCTTGCTGAACATACTGGCTTGATCCAGAGCACAAAATCAGACCAAGTTCAACTGAACAAAAGTCTGAGAAAGAGCCGAAGCCAAAGTACAAACATAAAATACAACAGGAAAGCATTGTTTCCAATCTACGTCGCTAATTTTGGCTAATCAGAATCTCTTGAAATTAAGTTAGTCCCCATCAAAGAAATCCTCTTGTAACTCCAATAAATCCTACAAGTTGAAAAGTCATAATAAAACTTTTTATCTGTTCGAAAGGATTTTAAAATGTCTCAAGAAATCAAGGAACCTTCAAGAGTAACTGTAGTGGAATTAAAGCAGATAATGGGAACGTCCCAAGTACCGTCTGTGGACTATACTCTCATCCAGCCTGGAATCGCCCTAGGTGGAAAGTTAGTTGAATTTAAATTCATGAGTATATAGAATTTTTTTCCCCTTATTTTTAAGTTTTAATTGATGAATTTCTAGAACGGCGGCCAAAGACACAGACTTACTGAGCAAGCTGGGAGTGACCCATATCATAAATACAGCTTATGATGTCACGGGGAAAGGGAACTTTATATACGTGGATGTGAATGAGGACTATTACAAGAAGCGGAATTTCGATTGCAAGTATATGGGGATTCGAGCAATCGACACTCCGAGATTTAAATTGGATCGCTTCTTCGAGCAAGCTGTCCAGTTTATTGATGATGCTAAGAATAACAATGGCATGGGGAACTTTTTAGTATTTTATATTTCAAAGTTAAAAGCTGCTTTAACATTTTAAATTTAAAGTTAAAAGTAGCTTTAAAATTTAAAGGTAAAAATTGCTTTAAAGTTACAAGTTGCTTGTAAATTTAAACTTAAAAATTACTTTAAAATGTTAGTTCAAAATCAAAATTGCTTTAAAATTTAAAGTTCAACTTCAAAGCTGTTTTAAAATTTAAAGTTAAAAGATGCTTTAAATTTAAAGTGAAAAGTTGCTTTAAAGTTTAAAGTTGCTTTAAAATGTAAAGTTCAAAATTCCTTTAAAATTTGAAAGTAATGTTTAAAAATGAATTCTCCAGGTGTGGTTTACATACATTGTGTAATGGGAATGAGCAGATCGGCCACGATTGTCATAATATATTTGATGATCAAGCATAAAATGTCGGCAAAGGAAGCGGCAGTGTTTGTCAGGTACTTTAATTGGGAATTCTAATATCAAAATTGAGTCTCAAACTTAATGCCCTTGTGATCCCGATGCGATTGGATATTTTTTAATTTATAAAGCCAAACTGATTTGTGGTTTTTGTAGGACGAAGCGAGAAATCTACCCAAATGATGGATTCCTTCAGCAAATCGTTGAGCTCGAACATCGTCTATTAGACATGAATAGTGTTTTAAGCACGGCCGAGGATTTGGAGCAGTCAGAGCAGATGCAGATGGATTCTGAACCAATTTGTTGTAGCTTTCTTCGTCAAATCTCTATCACTTCTTCAGAAGAGGACAATGATGACTTTTTGAATATGGAGACTAAGATATTGCTGGAGCAGATTTCAAAATAATCTTTAGAACTATTAAACACTTTGATGCTGGTGATTTCATTTAAATTCATTTGAATTTCAGTTATAGGTGGCATTTTTACAGTTTATAAAATTATATTCTTTGTACCTGTACTCAACAACTTAAATACGCTTGGAAATTTATGTAGATAGATTTATCATGATCGTTTGTCCGTAAGACTCGGTCCGAATCCTCATATCAATTGCGGATTCTATTACAGATGCATGTACCTGTGCGTTACTTTAGGACTTGAATTTGAATTTTTTTTAGCCGGAATGCCATACACAGATATATATATACATCAATGCTCAATGTTAATTCGATGTTAATAAATATTCAATGTTAATGATAAATAAAACTCCAACCAATTACAATTACAGGGTGTGTGCACGTCCATTTATTTTCATAAAATTATCACATGAATTTACAAGAATTTGAATCTCAAAGTAATCCCAAACAAGTACGGAGGTGAATCCAGTACGATCATCAATAATTTAATCCCTTTGACACAATAGTAGATAATTTCAAATTTAACGAGTTGATAATACATGTATGAATAACTCTATACACCACAGTCAACAGTAAAATATTTAATTTAACCCCCTCCCCCCTCCCTTCGGTCAATAAATTTCGCCATGACACAACAATTATGGATACTAATGCTGGCTCAGCTAGATCTGACGACGACACGTGTAACAAAATAAAACGCTTAAATCAAAAGAGTACAGTTTATCATCATTAAAGACATTTGGAGTTGATCTATTAAATTCTACTATATATTATAATAATAAGTGTTATATCACGAGTTTGATCTCATTCAGCTTGTGATGGATTTAAGGAAGTAAGACATGATAGTGATACATTAATTAATTACATAGTTAACCCTAAGTTACAAACAGTAAGAGACTAGAGCTGTGATTTGGGTCAAGATATTTTCTCGTAGCTTTTAGTAGTGTATCTAATATTTTGCACTGTCTCTGGTAATACCTACTACGACTATAATCTCCTAGCTACTTTGACAATTATATGGTGGACGACTTCAGGTATATTTTAATATGTTTTTGATTACACAAAGGTATTTAAGAAAAGGTTTGAGATTTAAAGTCATGCTCAATCAATCAGTCTTTCACCGGACTGGATTAAAGATGTGATAGCTCAAGGGTTTTGGATCCACTGGAACTGGAACCAGAAGTGAAGAGTTCTGGTGGTGGGTTCTGCTGGACGTATGACTCGTTAAGCGTAGCGGATCGAACTCCTTCTCGATCTAGCTCTTTCCAGTAGTCATAGTTGTATTTCATATGATCGATAACCTCCGGAACGTCCAAAAATGCTAACATTTACAAAATTAAAATTAGTAAATGTAATAAACAACATACAGGGCTATAATTCTCAATTGGAAAATCGGAATATTTAGAAAAATCCATACCATCCCAAGCTTCGTACATATCCGCTACAAAGTAGTCAATAAAGCCAGCCTGAGATTTCGGTATACAACAAGTGTTCCTATCAAACATGGGCATCACCGGTGGGAGACCTCGGGAAATTTCTTCCTCCGTTTGTCTAAAATACTCCTCAGCAATCCTCTTGGCCCACTCGACGCAAAGCTTGACAGGCCTGGTGGGGTTGCCCACATCAGCGCACTTGATAAGCATCCTCTTAATAAGGACGACATTGTCCGGAGTTATGAGAGTGCTGATATCCGGTTCTGTAGGAGTCAGGGGCGTATTGTCAGACGGACCCCCTCCGGAACTGTCTTCTCTCAAAACGCATTTCGTGAACACATTCACGAACTTGGAGAGATGCTCAAAATGCTTGGTCATCTCCGTGGCTAATACCATGTCTATCAAGCTCTGTCTCACCACTTTGAACGTCTCCGTGTCTAAATTTTGAAAAATATTGACCCGAGGATCACTCAGGGTCAGCTTGAAGGTGAAAGCTGCATGGTGAGATTCCAAGACGGACAGGTCATTATAAAGCAGAGCCAGGTCGTTTGCAGAGTTCATCAGGAAGGAACTGGAATTTAAAAGGGTTTGAATAAAATCTGATTTTGAGAAATGATTTGTAAGTCGAAATGCGTTAGGTTATTTTCCAAATTTAGAAGATTCTCAGGTAAAGATAATATTGACTCTACTTGACATCCTTTCAAAACTACTTTTAAACTTTTAAGCCAAAATTGGACCACAAAGGACATGGACTTTCTCTTGACTCTTCAGCCTGAAGATAAATATGTTGCATTAGATTTTACTACGGGGAAAAAGTTTTCTTGTTTGCATTCAAAGTGGAAACTTCAACCCGAGTCTCTGAAGAATTAACTCTTAGAATATGTAATGCGGGATTGAAGCCCGAAACAAAGACAAAAGTATTCTTTTACGATTTGAGTATGTAAATTACGAAATCCCACTCCCTCTCCAGTCACAATGATAAAAAAATCCCAACCTGGTTTTCCCCGGATGATCTACGTCGTGAACAATAGCCGCCAAAAGAGCTATGACTTCGTCAATTGGTTCCAGAAAAGCCTTCAGTCTATCCGTGGACATGAAAAATGCAGTTGCCTGGAATGATTAATATAAATTATAATACTTTTTACCACAGTTGACTAACTTTATGAATGTGTGAATTAGTAATGAACTTACTTGCAGTACATCGGCAGCATGAGTTGAGTTGTGGTACGAGTTTGTGGAATGATAATTAGCCTCAATGAGAGTTAGCCAATTCCTCAAAGTCGTATCATCAATGTTCAGAACTTGAGCCACGCCGAATCTCGCAAAGATTTTCATACCCAGCCAGACCAGGGGCCTGTAATTTACAAGAGAAAATGATTTAATATTTTATGCCAATTCGCTGGTCGTCACTCTTAGCTAAGATTTTTAGGCATTAAAATCAGTGTATTCCAAAGTCGAGCATTTATTTCGAAGATCATTAGAGTTAATTGGAAATGGTTTCTTGAATGTTTAAATTCATAATTTGTGTAAAGGTTTCTTTTTTATGCATAAAATACTTTTTTTTAATTAACACTAATACAATCGAACTGTTATTCCTACGACTGGGTTTCAAAGTAAAAACAACACGTCTATTCTATAATTCCCTTAAAATATTGTTGCTGAAAATATCGACCCGTGACCTTTACAAGTGTCCTTATCAATAGGGGCTCGTCATCAATGGGCCTGTACAAGCCTAGTACCCTACGAAAAGCTAAATAACTGTAGAATGTCTCTCCCATAAATAAACCCCTGATAATACTGCGTATCGAAGCATGAAAACTTTTCTTCAGGGTTCTCTAGAGATTTCTCTCAACGTTCTGCACAGCTAGATGTAGAACTAGATCCGAGTCGGAAAAACATCTCCTAATATCAAATAATTAATCTCGATAAGATCGATAAAACAGCAACAAAGGTGTTGTAATGGAGGGTATTTCCGAGCTCGGTCTCATTCTATGGGAATGAGCTTCCTTTTACTGACTTTCCTATACAGATTGTTAAATAATAGCTATAAGGCTTTTGGACATGTACATGTAGTGACAATGTAGGATATTTCATAGAAACAGTACGAGTATACATATGAACATCCGGAACGTGCCTTTTAAGTCCAAGAAGTTGACGATGACAATTCAAGACATTTCTTTAGAGTTTTGGGTGAATAGGTTTAAATTAAAAGGACTCACCGCTTCTCAGTGATTTCTTCAAGGAGGATAACATCAAAGCACCACTGCTCTTCAGATTCGAGTAGCTTCTGGATACTCGTGGGAGCTTCAGCAATGTCCGGAAGAGATGGTCGAGGAGCTAGTCGAGTTGAGGTGTTTTCATTCGAAGACCTCCGTCCAGTTCCCGACGTCAATCTCGGCCCTTGCTGAACATAAAACATAATGGGATCTTTAATTCTCTCAGGTCTAATAAATGAGATGAGGATTTACTTTTCTTCCAAAAGTCTATAGACTAGAAAAATAACAGCCGAGTAGAAAGTTTTTATATTTTTGTTTCGACTTTGTTAATAAGGGGAAAGTTAAGTTTGTCACGTACGGAAAGGAGTGCTCCAAGGAGGTCGGTAGTTAGAGGGTCATCACTTTTAATCTTGTTGCCTCCTTCAAAAAGCTGTGGGGAGTAGAGCTCCGTCGTCCTCAATATTTCCAGCACTTTCTCCAGCGCTTGGGCAATGTACAAGGGACAGTTTTGCTGTGCAGCGGCAATTATATTAATCACTTTCGTAATCGGAGCCTCAATCGTTAGTGAATGAAGCTTAGCTAGACTTTGTCGTCGGAGGATAGAGCCTTTGGAAGGATCCATAATGTCCGCGAGGGATGGACGCATTTCCCGTGGCACCGGAAGGATAATTTGACCCGTGGGGTCAACATGAAAATTAAATTAATAAATACATGCAAGGAAAGGGAGAGGTTGGTTCGAGCATAGGTCATACATTTTGAAGGTTACACAAGGAGGGAGAGAATAGAAAGGTAGAATTTTTCTTTGCATGAGAAATCAATATTTTTTTTGCAAAAAATTGTCGATATAAGTACGGGAGAAAAACTTACTGTCATTACTGATGGATTTTATGTCATATGAAGCTTTTCTAAGGGATTTAAGACTGCCTCGAGCCATCGGGTAACCCAAGTCTGCATTGGATGTCACATCACTGCCCAAGCTCTTCTCAACGTATGAGCTGGGGATATTACTCACATAAATGTAATGAGTTGAGCCCATCTTGTTCCTAGATTTAACAGATACGAATCCGTGTCAATAATCTCCGAGTGAGAAAGGAGGAAAACTAGATTCAAGACAGCACTTGTGTCCATCAGAAGGACTTACTTGGTACTCTGGGAAGTGTCAAGGGTGGAGGGATTTGTTGAAGAGGGGCGAGCGTTTTTGCGGCTGGATATGGGTGCATTCACATTGAATGGCAGAACTTTAGAATTGAGGAATATCGGGTCACCAGTCTTAGGATTGTACATGTAGTTCCCTTCCCACTCTTTCCCTTGGGAGAGGTCAGCAAGTAAGTGGTCATGGAAGGGAGGGGCGGAGATTGTATTTGTGGAAGGATTTCCAGCATTTTGATTAGTGCTCCCAGAGTTCCCTGGGGACACAGCTGCCAAGGTATTTGTCGGACTGACATCGGGTCGATTTGTGGACTGAGTGTGGTGACCCCCATCATATGAATCTGTCCCAAGAGTCTGAGCTGTTTTCGTCTGGAGCTCATGGAAATCCAACCCTGTGATCTCTTCACATGAGTAGCCCATAATCTTCTCGTAAGCTCGATTCACAAACTGCAAAGGATTCAGATTTCAGATGGATTACGTGCGTGTCATACAATTAGTTAATCAGAGGGCTATTCATCAAGAATTGGCTGGCATAGATTCGAACAAAAGAATATCGATGCAAGTACCACAGGTACATATGGTACCCTGTACTTTAGGTATTGCTACCAACATGATATTCTAAATGCAATGGCTATGATATTTTTAGACCTACTTGAACGCGATGGGACGAGTCAGTGATTTGTATCATGTCTCGACACTGGTCAAGTGCCACCATGAGAGCTTTAGTTGACGCCAATTTTATGCCTGGAGTGATCAGGCATCTCTCATATTGTGACAACTGCTGTTGCCAATAAGCTGCTGAGGATAGTCCACTGTCAACTTCAACCTAAAATTCCCATTTAGAATTCGAAATATTCGTATTTATAACTTTGATTGATACTAGGAGGTTATTTCCTTTTAAACTGCATTTTAGTATCTAATTCAAGTGTTTCAGCTTCAGCTTACCCAATCGATTCCAAAGTCGACTAGGTCCGACGCCCCGGCCTCACATTTATCCAAACTACTGCAATTGCATGAACAACAACAGCAACTGGAGGCATTAATTAATAATTTACATTCATTTTATACCGGGAAGGATGTCTTAATTATTCTCATACATCACAGCTCTGCTACTAATTATTCATCACTTATAGTTCGTTTATTTTGACTGCCTTAAACTAATTGTGTTTACAGTATAATATATAATTATCGTAGAAGGTTACAGAAAATCATGAGAGATAAAATCGCCCGGTAAAGGAAAGTGCTGGAGAACTTAAATTCCATGATAATCTAGTTTCCTATGGGTTTGGGTAGATATTTCATTAATCTACGAGTAAAAGGTCTCAGGGATCATTGATTATTGTTAGAGGTTGAATTTTTTATTGTTCCAGGCAGGAATATTATTCCATGAACATGGAGCCCAAAAGTTAGTTTTGAAAAAATAATGGGAAATGGGCCATGAAATTATTTATTTAACACGAGAGTTCCCAAGCTTTGTTCCAACTTTGAAAAAATTAACACCGTAATGAAAAAGTTTACACTTTTGATCCTAAGTTTTTCAAACATATTAATTACTCTGTAAGTTTTCCCCTTTATCCTTCAGATCATATTCAGAGTCCGACGGTGAGTAGTTCAATATTTATAAGTCTCAAAAGAAAAATCCCCAACTGTATTTTCCCATATGCCACTATTCCCAGGCCCAATCTAAATTACATTACTCTTCCAGCTCTATTATTAATGGAAAATGGAGCTAATTGAAATTAAATAAAACTTACTTCTTCTTGACGATGGCTACTACAACAAGGGTCGAGTTCTCATCCTTCAAGGACCTGAAAAAATCGATAACAAACCCACATTTACAATAAACATACAGAATTAAAACCCACTACCATCCACACCCCTTCAAAATTCAAAACTAGCAGATGGGCACTTTTGGTTCTAGTTATCTACTCTATAATTCCCTTGACTAATGAGGTCAGAGATACAATTATGAAGCTGTCAAAAAAATTGACCAGAAGGTCTAATACTTTTTTGGGACTTATTCGGGCTTGTGATTTACTAGTGTATTATAAATGCACCGTACTTTAAAAGCTATTTAAATATCCAGAGAAAGTGCCCTCAAACTTTGACTAATTCAACAGTGAAATGCGAAAACAGTGTATACAGTAAACTCTGAATATATCCAAGATGCACTAACTAAACAATTCTCTGTACAAATATCCGAACCAGCATCAGCTACACATCCGGCCTCATCCCAAATTGAAGCCCTAAGAACTCTTGGAGTGGTCAAACATGAAAGAAAAGGAGACTCACAATTTAGTCAATCAACAAAGGGTCGTGCATAAATCCCATGGTATTAGTTACTAAGTCCTTTCATCTTTTAAGGATTCAAAATCGCCATCTTGGCCATCGGATCTCAAACCAGCAGGTAAAATCCAACCTGTAAGCCGAAATTGATGACCCTCACGGTCTCAACTTATGAATGGTCTCTCACCACTGCATACAGTACTGTGGTATGGCAGATGATCCATGAAGTTCTTGTGCAAATAGACTGACAGACCTAAGTGACAAGGAAAGGGAGGGTAGCCAAGGATTGTAAATTGTAATGCCCGTGTGTGTTTTAGTCCAAGGATCCTAATTTGCCCTGTCGGATGTCAAAAAGAAAAAAGGTCGGGGATGAACGACAAGTGGAAATCTGAAAGCTTTTATTCTCCCTTGACACTTTCCACCAAAAAGGTTGACAAGGAATGTCCCCTTAACCTCCGGAGGTAATAAGAATGTGCGGCCTGACTCTATCCAGGTTTGAGGAGTTTGAACTTTCTAATAAAGATGTGACTCTGGATAAGAGAACTCGAGAGGAAGAGAGGAGATAAATAAAGGCACTTTCCTACATTGAAACCTAGTAAATTCCATAGGACAATGAAATCCTCTTTTTTTCGAAAGTGGCCTAACCCCCGAAAATAAAATAAAGGAAATGAATAGAAACACTCAATATGTTGAGCCCAAGTTCCCCTTGTCATAGTCTTCAAGGCTTAGTGTTTTCGAAGGGGGCTTTTAGAGGAATTCCACCATCAACTCCAAAGCTTTCTCATCATTTCAGCCCGAGTGGAGGAAGGAGAGTTAAAGATGACATCCGCCCGTACACTCGGGATACGTAGTGTAGGGATTCCATAGCTTCCTTGACGTAACTTCAACTACCCTGACTAGCTGGAGGCTGGAGGTGACCATGAATTGGAACAAAGGGAGTGGATCAATAAGAACCTATCCGAAATAAGGGGATCCCACCGGTGCCCGGAAAATTATTAATCTTAAAAGTTGAAAATTGAAAAAAAACATCCAGTATGGATATTTGAACATCTGCACTGGACTCAAGAGAGTCAAGATGAATGAATAAAAAAGGTTGGGAAAAGTGGAAACATGTAACTCTTTTCAGGACTCACAAGGCCCCAAAGGTGGTTGTCTAGTCCTAATCAAAGTCTGGAGAATCCAGACCTCCAATCTCCAGTTACTTGTTGTCTACCTCCTCTGTATCAACCCACCTGTAACTCCCAACGGTAATGAGTACTCCTTTCTCCCCGGACAAAAAAGACAGCCCAAGACGTCCATTATAAAGTTGAAGACGCA
Organism: Agrenia bidenticulata; assembly: GCA_034694785.1. Taxonomy (NCBI): domain Eukaryota; kingdom Metazoa; phylum Arthropoda; class Collembola; order Entomobryomorpha; family Isotomidae; genus Agrenia; species Agrenia bidenticulata. The sequence goes on from JAQFYM010000104.1 coordinate 123,497, forward strand.
AAAGCTTGGCAATCTTGCTCAATTTTTATCCCCGCTTTTCTTAGAGACCTCTAAGTCTTTGCCATGCGAACACTAATTAGCATCTACATAACTTCCTCGTCCCAATCTACCCGTTTTCAAGCGAGGGGGCATGGTATTATGGTATCTACCTTGAAGAAAAAAATTATATATGTATTTTGGGACGATGGAAAATGAAAAACAGATTAGGTTCCCCGTCCCCTTGATTACTTTTCCTTTCATTCATGGGAAAAAAGTCATCATCTTCAATTGAAAGCTTGAGCACACTTTCTATCATCCCTTACATAGGGCATCAAGCCCTAGTTACCGTTTGATCGGAAAGGCAATTTCAGGGGAGGAAAGTAATACTCGGGCATCATGTTATTGAAAATGTCAAATCGAATCTTGTTTGAAAATAGGACACAACTTGTACCTCCACAGGTTTTTTATCTTCACATGGTTACGCCTAAAATACACGAGATGGTCTATATGTGGACTATATCTTTCTTTGTTAAGTAGAGTCCCGAGCTCTGTCCATCCTTTTGGGACGAGTGCATACATTTTACGAAATCGGAGCCATCAGTTCGGTTACATTAGGTAACGGTGACAAGCATGACCGTAAGTATATGGAAACCCATGGGAAACCCCTTGAAAGACGTCATGAAATGTCCAACGAAATGGAATGGGTAACTTAATTTACATTCAATTCAACCCATTCATCCAACCGTCAACAATTGCTAGCAGTCCACCTCATTTATTATTCTGGCCGACTTGCCGGGATGTGACCACAGATTAGTCCCGTCTAGGGCCTTAATACACTTTCCAGCTCCTCTCTGGCCTTTGGTGGAAGGGGGAGGGGGCTGTCTATAAAATATTTATACTTAAGTGTGTCACTCTGCCTCAATGTTTGTTAAATTGCTAATATTATATGGACGTACTAGTGACTGAGATTAGAATCGAACCTCAAATGTGTCCTGGACATTTAAATAGAAATTCATGATGACTGTCAGTTATACTTGACTCAAACTGTGTCCTAGGGCAGTCGGTAAATATGTATCGGTAAATATGTACCCGGTAAATATGTCCCCGTGGTAAATATGTACCCGGTAAATATGTCCCCGTGGTAAATATGTCCCCGTGGTAAATATGTCCCGGTGGTAAATATGTCCCCATGGTAAATATGTACCCGTGGTAAATATGTACCGATTAAAAAAATTGTTTCAGATTTTTTTACAAGTGAAAATTATTAT